>KZ806886.1:852243-886804 GCA_000696205.2 Oncopeltus fasciatus
GTAACAGATTGTAGTAAATAAAATTTTTTAAAAAAGTAAAAAAAAATATTTAAAAAAAAAGAAGAAGAGATTATTAGTAGAGAATTTTTGTTGAGGTTCGGTCAAGGTTGACCCCAAAAAAATTACTATTTTAAAAAATGTGTATTTTTTATTACCTACCAATGTTTCGGCTTACACTGTAAACCACCTACATGGCTATCATGAAGATAAGAGGGGATGTGTTGCCACCTGGACCAAATGTTCATGACTGAAAAACCTCTTTTTTCAGTCATAAACATTTGATCAAGATGGCAAAACATTCCCACTCGCCTTCATGATAGCCCTGAAAATGGTAACAATATAAGCCGAAATATTGGCAGATAATAAAAAATACACATTTTTTAAAATTGTATTTTTTTTGGATCAACCTTGACCGAATAATTTCTTGTTATATTGTAATAATGCTATTACTTGAGTAGTATAGATTAAGTATAAGTGATAAATTATTTTAAACTTGTTACCGTTTACAATATGTTTTTTTGTAGTATCTGTTTAGATTTGTAAAAGTAGATATATTTTTTTCAAAGGCAGAGGCAAAGGCCGATAGGCCATGAGTAAAATCTCGCCTATTAATGAACACTTATTTAACAATATATACAATTGTATCTATATAACTTTTTTCTGAGTAAAGCAATTTATAAAATAAATATTCAACTCAAGTCAGCAAAGACTATCATCATGCCCTTACATTGACAGCTTTTAGACATTTTTACTATAATTTAATTTTTGAACCTTTAAAAAAATATATTGATTAAATGTGTCCAAATTTATCATGATACTAGCCCTATGTTAATAAAATATATAAATATCCTCTGTTTATACACACACACACGCACACGCGCACGCGCACACGCACACACACACAAATAAAGGTACATACATAAATATACTCAACTTCTACCAGATTACCAAAAGGTGATGAATTTCTTTGCAAAACTTCACACAAGGCTAGCCAATTCAGGGAAACACATGAGATTGATTATAAAAACAAATAATCTCTAAACTATGAGATTGTATTTCAATAAAATCTTTATTGAAGTTTTTGAATGTGTTCAACACCATCTTCATGAAAGTGAGAATTTAAATAATTTACCCCATAAACTATCTCTGAAGTCCCTGAATTAGTTTTAACAATTACTTGTCATCAAGGTATAAAAAAAATCATTCCAAACCATTATGGTTTATTGAAATTTAATTTTTTGAGTTATTTGTTGTTAAACTTCAATTTCAGGTTTAACAGAAATTTTAAAAAAATATCAAAGAAACAAGATTTTATTTCTAAATTCAGCAATTACAGGGAAAGCATCACCAGGGTTAAAGATATATATCTATATATATAAACAGGACATTTAGTTTACTAAGAGTTAGATTAACTTATGAAATGTCTTGAGAATGAGTATCTAATTAAGAAAAGAGTATGTAATTAAGAAAATAAATATCAAGAATAAAAATGGTGTTTGTCAGAGATATCTAATAAAAAATTGGCATAGTTTAAATAATGCTCAAAATAAGAGTTTACAAGTGCGAAAATGTAAATAATACCTAAGACAAATTCTAGAATAAAAAAAAAGTAAACATTGGAATAATTGAAGTAGTATCACAGACAAAGTTATTTTAATATAATAATANAATTATGTTACTTAAAAACATTTATTTATCTCTTGCTAATAATTAAATAAAATAAGATAATCAATTAAGATCATATTATTTTATACTGTGTCTCTTTCTTTCTTTTCTTTTCTCTACTGAGAGTTTTCAAACATATTCCAAATCAATTTTTGGATATTATTAAGTCCATTTAATGAAAAATTTCTATTTGTACATTTCTGAATTCCAATTACATGATTTATAAAATAATATTCCATTTTTTGTCAAATATATAATCAGATCACTTCTGTTTTATGTTTATGTACTCGTTTACTCTCTTGCTCTATTAAACTTAACTTGTCTTCACTACACAAAAACTAAATATTCTATAAGTTAATTAAACTCTTTGTCTAAAATAAATGGTTCTGTTTCTTGTGCCTGATACTAGATGGAATCAAACAGTGCTGAATATAATTTTGTTTCCTTCAAAATTCAGTAATGCCAAATAAAACAGCTAACTACCAGATCAGTGCTTCCAAGATATATCATATTCTCAACTAACTTATCTTCTAAAGAACTGTTATTATCAGTTTAAATTGACAAATAAAGAACTTAAAATACAAAAAGAAGCAAATTTAAGTTCTATTAAGTTTTTGAACTTTGCTATTAAAAATTCTAATTAAAATTAATTTATCACAGCCATTTGAATCTTAGCTTAGTTTTTCTTACAATATGAATTTAAATTAAATAAATGCAACATGGAAAGTAATAGGGAGGAAATTTAATTATTTTTTTAAAGAAATGGCCTAATAGAAATTAAATATGAGATATAATCTTTTTGAAACTGAAGTATACAATTTTGAAACTGAAGTATACAATTTTGAAGTTAGTAAGTTTCGATCCATGTATGAAAGTGTATACATGTATAATAACAGGTAAATAGGCTACAGATAAAAGATATTTCAAAAAACATGTTTTAACTATTAAAAATAAAATTAAAAGATTCATAATCATAGTCTAAAAATATTTGGAATAATCTTGTTTCTTAAATGATCCTGAGAATAATCATATTATTTTATAAACTACTCATAATAGAAATTATATTTACAAATATATAAATAGAATGCTTATTCTACAGAAAGAATATTTTCCATTCAATTACAGTAATTATTGCTAAACTTATTACTTATGAAACTACAATTTTTATTGTCTAACTTAAAGATATGAATGGTTGAAATATTTAATAATATTTCCAGAACTTCAAGGCAACAAGTACAATAAAGAAATGGAAGACAGCATAATTGATATTTTTTTAAATGCACCACCAACACTAGTAGCCTTATTAAATAATTTTTCATAAATTATTTATTTTGAGCAGTCTGAACTACTACTCTGTTGGGTTTTGAAATAGAATTTCAATTACTTTTAATCAATTTACTAATAGTGGAATTATTTGTGTAAGTGGAATGTTATGAAGAATATTTGCAAATTACATCTAATACCTGCGATCACAAATTATGTACAAATGTTACACTGTACATTACATCATATAATACGAGCCAATTCTTATCTGAATCTATTTACAAATTAATGGAATGTAAAGTCATGAGTTGATAATAAGATTAAGTCTTAATAAAATTACAGATAAAAAAAAAAGAAGAAGAAGGCTAAACATGATTTTTACACACTGGTTTTATATTATTGGATCAATATGTAGGTTGGTTTAAGTAATCTATGAAAGTTCCCTGTAACAACCTACATACACATGAGTACAACCCTAAATACTTGTCAATAGTCATGGGACTTCATTTGTTGGTTTAAATTTCAAAAAATTTAAAATTATTACATTAGAGTCATCCAAAGATATTTAGAAATTTTTAAAACAGATCAGAAATTTTCAGGTCTCCTATTCAGCTTAATATTGGTTGTCTAAAGTTTAAAAAGAACACCAAAAATGAATTTTTGAATGCATAAAATCAATAATTTCTTTCTACAGAAAAGTATAACACACATGATGTACATAGATAATTACCAAAAAGTACAATACAATATTATTCTATTAAGATAATTAAGTCAATATAATTAAACTATACTTCAGACGATCTCAACTATGATTAATTTATCTTGAAGTAAAGAACATGGCATGCTCAGGGCCAGAGAAGACGAAGGATGAAGGTAAGAAGCCGAATGACCATGGCAAAGAGCCTTACACAAACCCGTCATACTAAACGTCTGCTGTTGGCAGTCCACAACCGCACTGTGTTATCACTGTAAGAACAAATATTACAAAATTAATTCCATTGATAATGATATATTTTAAATAGGAGAAAGCTAATAACTATGTGGAAAATTAATTCAACTCTAATGTTAGCTAACAATTTTTGTACAGTAAATAGTACTCGAGAATATCATAAATTGGGACAGTCATTATACCAAGGGAAAACATTCCTCAGTTACCTAGAAAAAAAGTTTCACCCTGCTGTGACTTCCCCTCCACCAAACAAGTTTTTAATAATGTAGTCACATTCTTCATTATACTTTACACTTTATAGTCTTTCAAACAGTTTTTATTTTTATTTTGTTTTTAAATAATCTTCTCTACAGAGAATATGGTTTAGCATCAGAGTAGTAACACAAAACTCCAAAGTTTATTGAATTTTGTGTAATATAAATACCTGAACAAACTAAAAATAATAAATAATCACTCAATAAACTAAACAGATAGTTTTATTACAGATAAGAATAAATGACACATTAATCTTTCAAGCTGGAGAGGGTAACGAGGGTAAATATTGCTAGCCATAATTGGACCATTTTATGTAAAGACTATTAGTTACAATTTTGCTTCTACTGGAACTTTAATATATATGCATATATATNATCATGCAAGAGAAAAAGAATGGTCATCTTACATATGTAATATAAACAATTAAAAATGCAACTACTAGATATAAGTTTATCTTCATTTCCATACTTAAAAGAACCAATAAAATTGTTTATTAATTAACTGGATAAATAGCTTGGAGTCTTTAAAATTAAATATCATCATACCCTAGGAAAAAAATATCATATAGTAGCAAAAATCAATCTGAGGAACCAGAACTACACACACACACAAACACACTTATTTAATACTAATCATTTTCTAGTAATATCAGTAAGAAACAACAGTAGTGAAACCAAGTAAAAAACAATTACAAAATAAATTTTTCATCTTTTTAGTAGTAAGCAAAATAAATATTTAAATTAGTATTGAGAATATTGACACTCTTGGTTAAAACATTTTTTTACAAAGATATTTAAAATTTAAAAAAAAATGTTAGTAAAAATTTGAGAAAACCCAAGAGCCAAACCAACCAATTATTTAAAAATATATATTAAAGTTAACATCTATTGACTTTCTGGATCTATTTATTAAATGAAACGGATAATATATTCCACAAAAAGTAGTGGCCTTTTTGGTCAATCAAAATAATATAACATTTTTATTTAATATATGTGAAAATATTTTAAAGAAATGTTTTAAGTGTTTATATAGTTAATTTGGCTAAAAAAAAATTAAATAATAAAAACAGACTGAAAAGATGGATGAAAACAACATAACCAGAATTTTGCTTATGAGGAAAAAGTAGATAATATGTTTTGTATACTCGATTGGATAAATAATAAGTACTAAAGTTCGCTAAACTGCAATAAATATAGAAGAGAAAATTAATAGTGTTTTTATAATTCTTCCCCAGTATTTATATTCAGCAATAATTGATGGAAACCAGCATATGTTTAAGCTTGCATATGGTTAAGTTTAAGAAGTCCATCCCTCAGGAACTGTTTAAACTAAGGAGACTTCCAATGTTTCATCAAAGATAAACATAAATAAATAAATGACAAATTTGAGCATACAAGATGGAGGGGGTAATGAGCATAAAAGCTAGGGTTACAAAAATTGGATTTTTTGTAAAACTTCCAGAACATAAATGTTAGAAAATTAAATTTTACACATACTGTGTTCTACAAATATCTCAGTATCATAGTTAATGAATATTTCTATGCATTGTAGGACATGAATTTTCAAAATTGGGAAAACCACAATCCTAAATAAAACTAAGTCCTATTAGTCCAAATTTATTCAATAGCAAACTCACCTTTTTAAAAAAAAAAATCTAAATGTAATATGCTCAATTGTATTGAGAAATTGAAAACGTTACCTGTAGAGCATTGCCAGACTAACACATGCATATATACATATGTATACAAACAAATATGTATATGCATATACGCATATATAAACACACAAATTTTAGTGACAATCATGTTTGATATCTAGTAGGTAAATCTTGAGAAAATATAATATATAATATGACTACTACTAATTAGAGTAGTAGGAGGATTACAAAAATTATAAATATAAATATACACACACACACATATATATATATATATACACATAACTAATAACTCACTCATTTATGATCCAGTTTAACATTATTTTCACTAGAATATTGATCATTTTGGTGTCAAATTGTAGAAATGGATATCATTTCTTAGTTACTAGCAAGAAACATATTCATGATGGAAGTCATTAATCCTAAGATATTAAACTATTTTTAATTTGTAATTCATTTTTTTGGGTTAGATTTACAATTGAAACAACTAATTATTAAAACAAAAACATTCCTAATTAGTTCATAACAATTACATTGTTATTACTTTTTTTCTTTATGATTTGTTTCAGTGATAGGTATAAATGTTTTTTGGACTTGTTCAACCTTTCATCATTTTTATTGCCTCGAAATTTCATCCCCCCATTAAGCTCATCAGTAAGNTATATATAAATAAATAAATAAACAACACACACACACTAAACTATAAATTAAAATTTACTTATGCCATAGATATAATGAAGAAAGATTAATGATAAAACAGATAACAACTATGTTTGTTTCACTTCATTAATTCTTAAACACACGTTAGAATAATACTGTTGTAAGGTATAAACCTTTTGTCTTTCCCCAGCTTATATGTTCCTCGAACTCGCAGGTCATTTAATCCTGCCATAGGACTTGCTGTCTTTATTTTCAATAAAACTCCTTCTTACCTTCTACCATGTTTCCCTTTTAGTTTTCAATAACTGAATACCAATTATTAATAATTTTTTAGTCATGTGTTGGATCACAGCATGTAAGTAGCTCTGTTTCTCTATATTATTCCTATGGTATATTTACATTTAAACTCATAGTTTAATATATACACACACTCTCATACGCACTCACACACACAATTTGTGCATTTGAATAGTTTTTAAAATACTTTTACTTAGAATAGTAACTTTTTACTTTAATGTAATTTATGTAACATAGTTTGAAGTCATTTTGTATTTTGTTCCTGTTATATTCCTATTTTGTTACTTGTCATAAAGCCCTGAAAGAGGCATCAAATTCAGGTTGAAAAATTTGCTATAATAGAAAAACTATTGATTCACAAATTTGTTTATATTTAAAAACTCATTGACTGAATCTTGACCAACTTCTCTGTGATGCTCTAAGCAGCTAACTAGCATCCTATATATTTAAATTTTAAATCTAAAACCTCCATTGTTCCTAAAATTATAGTTAAATTTTACTTTGAAATTCGGATGTAATGTTGAGCATGACCATTTCTGAAGGAGTGTGATTATGCAATGACCTTATGAACTGTTACGTTGTTTTTTAAAATGTCATTAAATTATTTTTATGTAAGAGATGTTTCACATTCAACAAAAAATAAACCATAAATAGAATGAAACCATAAATTTTATCCCAAAGATGATAAACAGTTGGTTTTCTTGCATCAGCTTTAAAGAGGCGTGATCGAATAGTGTAAGACAGAAAAATGAGATGGAGCTCAGAGAGTGAAATGTTCACTTTAATTCATAGAGTTTAGATAAGCCACAGGATATATTTTTCAATTTCATTAAGCCAATGACAAACTTCCTTGAATGAGGAAATTAAATAAAAACAAACAGAACTTCGAGAATTATTGTCACAAAAAAAGCATACATATGAAATTACAGAATTAGAATGTTGAACTGCACGAACTATCATGAAAAAGTGGTCAAAATAACACAAGAAAGTTTCAATGACTCAGGCAAGGCTAAAAAATTAATTTTTTTTTTAATTTAAAAAAAAAAGCTTCAGTCCGATTGAAAATAATGGATTAAAAATCCATGAACAAAAATTTAAAAAGAGAGATGAGAGCCAATCATTGACTTTATAGACTGCAATTTGCTCCATTATAGATAGTTTTTTTTAATTATTAAGAATGAAAATCAACGGCAACATCAATAGTCAACTCAATCAGCCATACGAGTAGATTTAAGCTATTTAGTTCAGCTATGAAAGAGTCTTATTTGAGTTTGATTTTAACTTCATTTGAAGTGCATTAGCGACTATGAGGAAGAAGCTAACATATTTATATTTAAGAAATGGACAATTTGAGCAAGTGAGTGCCCAAAAAGCATAATCTTCTGTTAAGAAACTCCCATTCCTTCTGCATTCTCAATTGCTAAATAATAAAATTAATATGAATAATTGGTAAGTAAGAGTAACAAGGTTTTGGTTAGGTGTCATAAAAGATTTTGAGTTTTCTATAATTAGTAACAGAAGCACTTCAATATTGATAAAATATATTACTTCTTTCCTTTAGTATCTATTCTTCATTCAAGTGTTTCTGTAAACTTAAAAAATCTTATATTTTACTGAAATATTTTTTATCTAAGCTTTTTATCCCAATTTATCAAAATGTTGCTAATTTCCTATAATTTACATAAAACTATTATGACAAACTCTTTTTGACAATTTGTATTTTTAATTGCAAATTTAAGATAAATGTAAATTATTAAATATTTTTGGAGCTGGCAAAAACCAAAAACATTAATAAATGAATAAAATTACCATGCTGTATGAAATCCCTTTCAATCTTTTTTTCCCCATACCAGTTATAGACATAATATCCTCTACCTTGTTGTTCTTTTCAGCCTTCAAGGTAAGTCTTGTCCAGTGTATAACTATGCAGTCAAGCATCTGTGCCAGTTTTATCTGATTTATCATTAGCTGAATCATCTTATTTATTTTCCACAGAAGTATTTTATAGTTAAGCTATTTTTTATACATTTTTTAATATCTTAATAATTTTTAAGGTGCAGATAGTCTAGTTTGACCCAAGATGGAAATAAGGAAGGAAATTAATATACCAAAATAAATTGGGCAATATTAAAATAAAATTGGGCATCTAGAAATATAATGTTTCAGTTTACAATAATGTACCTTGTGTTATAATAATATGCCTTTACTAGCCTTGATTGAAACTTAGATTTATAGAAAAAATTTTGGTTTTTGAGAATATAATAATGCTCAATTAATTTTCATATTGGCCAAAAACGCATGTCTTAAATTATTTACCGATACCCAACTATTCGCTATCTATGTATTATTTATGATATTTTCTCATTTCATAACTTTAATATTTCGTATATTATTCTTATCTCATTAGGTGATATATATTTTTGTTTTATAGCTTCTAATTTTGAGGTAGGATCAGTAGTTAGATCCATTCAACTGCTCATGATCTGCTTTTAGATTTTTCTTGAATTTTTTATGACTTGTTTTCATTTCATTTTTAATAATTATTGTACAAACATAATTAAACGATGATACGTATTACAATATTTACACCTAAACAGTAAATTGCTGACTTGAAGCAAACTATTTGACAAAGTATACTACTTGACTATTGCAGATGAATGTACCTATGAATATAAACATGAATTAAGAAATTTACATAATAAATCCTAAATAACTTACCCAATATACTCATTTACCATGTTTATAGTTAAAAATGAACCAGTCCTTTATTCATAATCATGGCTACCAGACTATCATCAACTTAAAAAAGATTAAGAATATAAAAAAAAGGGTTAGAAGTAAAATGAATCCAGAAAAAAAGGCTGAGAACAAATACTTTATGGGGAAATATATATGATGCTAAATCAAATAAAACTGTCATCAATAGACTGTGATGGACAGCATAGATGATATACTAGACAATAGTTTATCTAACAGGCATATATGTCATTTTCTTATATTTAACATATGAAATGTACTGACTGAGTAGAACAACAAGTTATAAATAGGAAACATACTTGAAGAATAAAGTAACATGTTATCATGTGTATAATCAAAATTAAGAAAAAGGGTTTAAAATATAAAATATTAGTTTTATAAATTTTAATAATGTTATTAAAAAATGATTACATTTCAAATGGTTTAACATTGAAAAAACAACTTAATTGGGTGTACTCTATGTATTTTAGAATATTTAAAGATGAATTTGTCTTGCAAATTTGTAGTAATTAGTAATAAACAAGTTTTTATAGTGAAACTGTTCAGACACGTTTCTTTAATGCATGTTAGTACAATTCAACTCAAGTTTTTATTACATACCACTGAGCAGAGAGTACTGGAAGCACTGACAGAAATAATTAATGAGAGCTCAAACTCCCTGTAGGCTGGTTGACAGATAATATTAAAGATTGTTCTATCCCTGTCAGGAGTGTTTTTTGGACAGAGTCCAGTGACTCCAAATAGTTTTTTAATGGTCTTTTTCTTCACTCTGTACTGTATTATCTTTGATAAGAAGAACTAAAGGAACGAGAACAGCCCTCCCCTTCTGAGCTCTGAAGAAGGATGGAGACTTACTGGCATATAAATCAGCTCTTCAGACCAACACAAGAGTTTAACATTTTAATTTTTAAACAATTTAATTTTACCAAAATTGCATTGCACAACATTCCAAAATACCAACAACCAGCTATGGATAACCATAGAGAAAATGAGAGCTTATAGTGCAGGGAAAAGCTGAGAGCACAAGCTAGAGAAAAGAGGATAATAGCCTGTTTGGGATACAATAACTAGAAAAGAAAAAAAAAAGTTGTAAATAACAGGACAAAAGAATAAATAGCAAAGCAAAAACCTTGGGAGGAATTTAGGGAGAAGATGAACCAGTACCAAAGATAGAACAATACTATATGCATAATGTTGAATGCATTAGAAAAAATATCCCATTCCTATAAAACCTTTAAAATTTTTAGAGGTTTCTATATTTTAAATTAAAAAAGGTCTGCCTATGTAAAAAGATGAGATATATACATTTTTTAATGGACCATATGTTAGCCTTCCCAATAAAGCAAAGAGAAATATAGTTTGCTATTTTTTTTTTTTTTTTTTTATGCATTACTTTTAATTGTCTTGCATGATTCATTTATTATTATTTTATATTATTTATTATGCACTGGTTATTATGTTAATTATGAAATATTTCTTTTTGCCTCTCAGATTAAAATAAAATATTTAGCAATATGGGATTGGTAAATTTAATTCAAAATAATTATATTTTAAATTGAAAAACAAATATGATTTAATTTAATTTCAACAATTTATGCACATCCCTGGTGAATGCAAATTAATTTCAATAAATTATTTTCCTTCTAGTTATCAGTAAATATAAACAACCATTTAATTTTGTTTAAAAAAAGTATACATTACTGGCAGGACGCAACCGTTTTGAATTTGTAATAAATTTCTCATTAAGATAAGCCTTTTCATTGTTTAACTGTGAGATATTATTTCATAAACAAAGACAAACATTAGGAACACAAAATATCAGGAAACAATAAATATAGTACAACATGCAATGTCTTGCATAATACAAGAACTTGAACAAATCATAAATCCAATAAAAAAATCTTGATGTACAACAATGAATGTATAATATTATACTATATAATATATTGGTTTAAGATTACATATACTATTATTCTGCTACAATGGGTTCATAGGTTGTTAATAAAATTATACACCAATAATGCCTATACCTGTACCGAGTGAAAAAATATAAATATATTTTTCATTATTTAAAAACTATAATCNTACAGAAGGATCTTATAAATGCTTTCTAAAGAGAAAACAATACACACAAATATTTATTAAAAATGAGGTTTTAAGCTATTTGAGAAATAACTTCATATTCATATAGTTTGGTATTAAAACCAATAACTTCAGAAGAATTTTGCAGAAATCTTATAACTTTTAACGGAATGGATTTTGTTTATTTATTTTTTAATGAATTTAATGTTTTTTCTTTCAATTTACAGATTTGACCACAAAAGGTATTTGAAAATTTAAATTAGATGACTGAACAGAAGATTCAGAAGTGTGACTTTTTCAGGACAAGTAAATATGAGTTTTTTATCACTTAATATTGAAGTGTGCTTTGAATCTTAGCCATGATGTATTTTGTAATATTTAGTTACTCAGCTTAAAGGCAAATTTTAAGGATTTTAAATGGTAAATTTATATTTTTAATAAGTGATTTTATGAGCACGTCTCTATGCTTTTAAATAGACTGGAAATTTATCATAGATATCTCTTCAATGGGTACCCACAAAGATATCTTTGGCGATTAGGTCTGAAAATTAAAATTTATTTTAACTGCAAAAATAGATATCAATAAAGTTAATATTTAAGCCTTAATTAATAATAAAAATGAAGTTTTTAATGATATTTTTCTCTCTAGTTATGAAATGAATGCTATATATAAGGGATTTAAATATTACTATATTTTTTTCATTCAACTTTTTATTTATGGCAATTTATCTTGACACGCACCATTTAAATGTAACTTGCATATGAGTTTATTAATGAGCAAAGTTTGACTAAAGGGAATGAGAATTTCAATTTCAACTAAAAATAAAGTCTGTCAGCTGATTTCCCATGTTTCATTAAATATGACTAACTAACAATAAATGATTAATTTGACCTTAAAATATAAAAAGGACAATGCAAAGAAAATTTACCATTTCATCTTCCGGGTTGGACCGAGTCAAATTGTTCTTATTTGCCGAGCTTTCACACATCATGTGATGGCTTCTTCAGGGCTGAAAAGAGAATGAGAGTTGTAGAGAGATTTTTTAAAAATCCAGATATTTTAAAAAATCTCTCTACAACTCTCATTCTCTTTTCAGCCCTGAAGAAGCCATCACATGATGTGTGAAAGCTCGGCAAATAAGAACAATTTGACTCGGTCCAACCCGGAAGATGAAATGGTAAATACATCTTACAACCGACGAAGCCTACGTGAAAATGCAAAGAAAAGTTAATTTAACTGAGTATGGCCATAGATAAATTTGTTCCTATAAACTTAAGCCTTGAAAGAGGAAAACAGGGAGGGAGTGAAGAGGGGGCACTCATGGACCCACTCAATGTCTAATATTCTAACTATTATAGTTTTGATAGACATTTTAAACTCTTAAAATAGATTCTGCAAAAATGATCAATGTCAGTTTATATACAAATGTTATTAACCTATCTTCAGTTGTGTTAAGATTAACACAAGTTAATTTCTTCTTGGCTCAAATTAATTGGTTTTTTCTTATTAAAAATCCACAGCTGCCTTCAACTTTATTTCTTAATCCATTTTGAGTACCTCTGGATAATTTTTTTTTCTTCAAATTATTGTGAATATGTAGTTTATTTAAGTGAGACTATAACAATACTCTATCTCAGTCTTTACACTTAATAATGTTGTGATGTTTGTTCATGATCAGTGACAGCTTCTCCCTCAAATCAAACCTTTGGGCACCTTTCTTCCCAGATACAGGATCCTTAAGCACTCTTAGTGAGTAGACCAATTACCTGATCTTTCATTGTAAATGTAGACATTTATAAGTTGAACCATTTGGAAATATTGATTACAAAGCTAGAAATTTGCTAACAATATCCACAGGGGTTCCAGTTCTTCACCGAATGATTTTGCCAGCTTTAATAGCCTCATTAATTGCCAAATCGTTTACTGATGGTTTGTCAATTGTTTCATGTAAGAAATCTCACAATATGTAATGTTGGTCAATGATAATTTTAAAAAAGACTTTAATGGAAATAATTGATGGTAGACTTGACACCATCAATTCTTTCCATTCAGAGATTTAAAAACTCATAATAAGAAATAAATTTAAGAATATAACTTCCACTGTTGGTTGGGACCTCTAATTTTTAAAATATAAAAAAAATTCAGTATTAATTATTTTTATTACAAATCCTTAGAAATTATTAATTATTGGTTGAAAACGGATGAGGAGGAGGAAGGGTGTGTTTAGAGGAAAACCAAAATTTCTAATTGTAATATCTTCATTCTTATTTGAGTTATAAAAATGTTGATAAAATATAATAGCTGTTTATTTTCATTATTTATTTATATCATTTTTACGAGAAACACAAATTAAGGAAGAAATTTGTGAGTGTAGCTATGATGGGTGTGCACTTATTTCCTCGCCCAGTCTAAAGCAAACTTTAACATTCATAGTTCTCTATGGTGTCTACATTAAGTTTAGTCATCACTTTTAAAATTTAGAAATGAGAAATCTGCTTAAATTACGCAGCTCCAGAATGACAAAAATTCATTGCGACAGCCTGTATAAAAGGGGGGGGGGAGTATTCATCAACATCATATACTTACAAGATGGATATCCTTTCTTATGACCTAATCTGTACTCTCAATGCTCAATGATTCTTATTCATTCACCAATCACCAGTAAGGCCTTATTCTCAAGCAACAAATCTCTTGGCAGTTTGAGAGTCTGGGAAGCATATTATGGTGACTAGGTGCCAATTAACTCCTGGAGCTATTGCAATACAGCTGCCATCATTCTGTAACCCTGCTTTGATTGTTTTATCATAAGTTTGTCCAGTCAGTGCCACTCGAAGTTTTTCAAATGGGAATTGGCAACTTTTTACTCAATGACATTCAGTTATAGGTTTGTCAATACACTTATCTGATGTTGCAGATTCAGAGGAATGTATGGGAAGGATAAATTCCTTCCATCATAGTTAGTGGTGTACTGCTTCTACAGAAATAAAATAAATTATTGAGATAAGGCGACTGAGAACATCTTTTCCCCATTAATATCGTCTTGATAATACAGAAACAAAACAGTTGTTCTTGAAAGCAACTATGTCTTAAACCGCTTACATCATTCTAGTTTTTATGCTTTTTTTTTTTTTTTTTTTAGCTTTAGCGGGTGGAAGGTTCCAATTTTTATTTTTAAATAATGTTATTCATAATTGTATATTAAGCTTCTGAAAAGGCATGAGCTTTAGATGCAAAACCAATAGAGCAAAATAAAGTTTTTAATAAAATAATAGTGTTTTATATTTTGTTATCATTTGCCCATAATAAAATATAAATAATACAAGATGGTCAACAGAGAATAAATAAAAAAAATTCTTTTAACACCCTTCCTCCAAATTGCAATAGCCATAGGGTTAAGGAATTTTATTACTTTATACTACTAGATACCCCTAACAAGGTATCATAGTTAATCTTTCTGCTTACTGATTTTCTTTTCATTTGTACGATTTGTTGTCTGGGTTATCAGAATATTATAAGGGTTTTTATTACATTTATTCTGAGAGAAAAATCTTTGCAAAAGTATAACTATTAAATTATATTTCAACAAAGAAAGTATAGCTTGTTTGTTAATGTTAATTTTACAGTTAAAATTAAGGGAGAGATTTAGTCATTGCTTGATTTTCAGGTATATGAGAAAGTAAACCTCTCATAAAAAATATGTATTTTCTAATTATTAGCCATCATCTAGGCTAAAAAAAAAAGCATACATACCCACATATGATAATATAACAATAATATAAACCATTAAAAAATGTTTTATTATAGCAGTTAATATATCGAATGATAAAAATTGCATACTGTAAAATACATTATTAATACACTTAAATAATATGATTAATTAATATAAAAAGGTTATGCTATATTAGATAGGTTATATCATAAAATATAACAAAATATGATATTTTACAATACCTACTAATAATGTTATCTTAAGCAATAGTAAAGAGAGAGAAGGGAGGTTATCAAAGTAGGATGGTAAAATGGATGACTGGTTAGGTCAAAATATCACAGGAGATGAAAGCTTCAAGATAGATAGAAACTGTAGTAAAAATTTGTCATAAGAATTCTGAAAATGTTTGAAAATGCGGACGATATATGGTCTTAGTCTAGCCTATTGTTAATGGAATTGGGGCGAAGATGAGCATATATTTAGTAAAGGCTTTTTCAGACTTCAGTGCAAAGAAAGGACATTTCAAACAGGCTTGCAAGTGGCTGCTTAAGATGGCATGAAGTGCTGATACATATATTTTTCTATATTTTATAAAAGTCAAATTTATTTAGGATATATTTTATTTCATTAACATTCTTGGCTTGGCTTATGAAAATAAATATTCCTGATCTTTCAAGAGTGGTTTATTTTCTCTAAATCTGAAGGAACTTAGAATTTAGTCGAAGAAGTTTTATTACTCTATTATTTTTTTAATAGAGGTTTTTGTTTGTTTTAATAGCTGTTTTTTTTTGTTTTTTTTTTTTGCCAGGATTAGCAACATATTAACCAACCACTTCCCTACCCCAACCAATCATAACTCCCAATTTAACAGTGACTTATTTAATGACCTCAAATTATCCTGTTCCCTAATAAAAAACTCACAACAACATTATTATTACACAAGCAGCCAAAGGAAATAAAACTGTCATAGGATCCTGTTCATTCTTGGAAAAAATGCACACACTACTCAATGATGACACAAAATATCTCCCCTTTACCAATAACAAAGAACCAACACACTCATCCACAAATTCAACAAACACATATCCTCACAACTTGACCAACAACATCAACAGCAAAACATATAGAAGCCTCACAATTCTAAAGCCCCCAGAAGTTACGACCTCCACAAAATATACAAACCAAAAAACCCTCACTGTTCTATCATATCCAACATATGGATTCCCCCTCCTTTAAACTACTCCCTTCCTTACAAGCACTCAACCATAATAACTCTTATCGATATA
Organism: Oncopeltus fasciatus; assembly: GCA_000696205.2. Lineage (NCBI taxonomy): Eukaryota > Metazoa > Arthropoda > Insecta > Hemiptera > Lygaeidae > Oncopeltus > Oncopeltus fasciatus. Next base: position 868,825 of record KZ806886.1, read on the forward strand.
AAAAATTCTCTTTCCCTAAATCATTTAATCAAATCCCTCAAAATTCCTAAAATTTTATCCTTACATCCCTAGACGTCACCAAACTCTTCACGAGTGCTCCCATTAACAAAGCCCTCATTATAGTTTAAAAAAACTGGCAAGTAATCGAACCACAAACAACTTTACCACTAGATTCTCACCTACAGACTCTCTCACTAAGCTGCAATTCCGATTACCTACTCTCCCAAAACTAATTCTACAAACAGACATCAGGACTAGCTATGGGAAATTGCCTCACTCCTGACATAGCTAATATCACAATGAATGACCTTCTAGACACAGTTCTCCCTTCTTTCCTGAACGACATCTTTTTATAAGAAAATATGTAGACAATCTCTTATTAATAATCAACCCAGACGAAGCACCAGAAATCCTAAATTCCTTTAACTCTTACCATACCCTCATAAATATTAAGATAGAACTAGAATCTAACAGTCGACTCGTTTCTTGACTTACTCCTAATCAAAAACCAAGATGGCTCCATACTTACTTACTGTACTAACTGTACACTAAACTAACATACTCCGGATGCCTCACACCCTTATCAACAAAAAATAAATGTTGCAAAAAACCTCATTTCCAGAACCCTTTGCTTCTCCGACAATGTATTCCATGACAAAAACATTAAACACACAAAAGATATTCTTATTAATAATGGCTTTCCACGACACATAATACATACCAATCAATAAATTTTATAATTCTCCTACCACTCCCTCTTCCATCCCAATTAAATATAGTGACACTACAATGTTCCGTTCCCTATCCTAAATTCCCACTCTATCAGAAAAAAATTAATAAATCTCTTAATTAATATCTTCTCCAAACTACGCTTAGGCTTCCCCAACAATAATAAACTACAAAATTTTTACACTAAACTGAAAGACCCCATTCCCCATACTGTCGGATATAAAGTCATTTACAAAATACCTTGCGCCACACAAATTTGTACTGCAGCATATAGGACAAACAAAGAACCCCATAAAAGAAGAATCTGCAACCATCAACATAACATGACATTAAAAAGAAAAACCACTGTAACTCTTTCCAAACACTCTATTACCTGCAAACATACTTTCAACTTTGACAAATTCACACTCCTTGCGACTGAACCCAACCTTGAAAAATGACTTTAAGCTGAGTCTATTCACATACATTTAGAAGAAAACCCCGTCAATGACAAAGACTATATTTCTTCATATCCTCCCTCTCTCTGCCTTACTGTGAGATTTCCACCTCCAGCCATTTAATCCCTCTTACCCGCATCCCACTCCTACAACCGCTTCCTCTTCCTACCTGTTTTGGTTACAAATAAGGTTTTAATTCTTCAACTACCAAGACTGAATTCCTGATAATCCACTCTTCATAAAACTTGACAGTCAAAAATTTACCTCTAAATTAAAATTTAGATTTAACAGCTATCAATCACCTTCATTAGCAACTTATAGATAAATAAAAAAATTATTTACTTGCATAATCACTACTTAAAAAAATAAAATAAATAACCTCAGCAACTTGTTGACTTTGTGTTAAATATGATTAAGAAAATAATCACAGAAACACTGCTTTTAAAATATCTGTTATTTTCAATTCATGGTCGAGACCAAAATTTGCTGAAAATTAGTGTTTGACTCTCTCTAGTAATTTATTATGAAAATTCATCCTTGTAATCAAGCAAGTATGAAAACCTATCTAATTTAGTTAGGTCACATACCATACATATGCCACATCTACCTCTTGAATAATGAGCAGTATTAAATGAATAAATAAAAGTGGATATGATTTTTTTAAGCCTGTAAGCATGTATAAGTAGGGTTAGGCATTTGATATATCAGTGAAGATCCATTCTCAGTATAACTCAATAACTGATTTTTTACCCTCTATTAGGGAGTGATTTTCTGGTATTTTTGTTATAGCTATGGTTAGTTTGTAAAAAAAAAGGTGATAATATGAACTGTTTAATAAAATGAGTATTTACTTATATATTTGTAAGAACATCATTTAAGTAAATCACTGTAAATTGGAAATGCATATTAGTGTGTGTGTGTATATATGTATATATATATATAATTCATGTTAGAAATCAAAACTAATAACTATTTAAATTTCTTAACTTCAAAATAAAACAAGTGAGGTGAAAAATTGATGCATNATCTTTCGTATTATTTTTCTTTTAATAGTTTTTAAGTGTTACATGATTCTTCCTGAGAATTATTTATAAATAAATAATAATATGATTTATTAAACATACATAAATGATTATTAAACACATTATTGTGTTTTTGCATGAATTAAATAAATGTTAAAGGCATTTACAAATATGAAATATTTTTGAAGGTACTATTATGATTCAAATTAATTTATTGCATTTTTCATTAACTTTATTTTCTACTTCTTTTTAATTTTTTTAAAATCTACATTTATATAGATAAATAGCAGTTAATTTTTTTGTATTCCAGTCTAGAAAGCATCAATATTTGTTATGTCATTAAAGCTGTAGGCCAAATTCCTGATTGTTTGCTGCCTCTCCGAGCCTTTGAATGTTTCTTTCTTTTAGAGCAGAGTATTTCTCAAGATTTAAAGATATAATGTCAAGGTTATCTTTCATAAATATTAAGAATCTGCTCGATTGTAATTATTTAGCATTTGAATGAATTTTTATGTTAGCAATGTCTTGAAGAAATACTATCAAATATTATTGTCTGATAATAATATAAGTTTATTATAGAGATAAAAATAAATTATTTTTCATTTAGTCAAACCCCATTTTGAGCCAAGGAAGAAGAAAAAACTCTACAACCAAAATACTAGCATTACTTGTCCAGTGAAGCAACATTCACATTAACTGTAGATTAAAAAGTTTAAAAATCTCAGACATTTCAGTCACGCAGTCTGAAGACCAAGAACTTATCAACTATGCTAATCAGAATAATTAAATAAGCCTCTTCAGGTCTTTTTTACTAGAGATGATCCATCGAGTTTTCCTTGTATATTGACTTATTTTATCACGATTGCAAACTAGGATCATAAAAAAAAGAGGTAAGCTTTGGGCTCTTCTAAAAGAAAGAATATAATGTTAACTATATTGTATAATAGCTGTATGTTTCACGGTATGCCATTCAATATGTCAATGGAATGTTTTATAATGAATCTTAGCACTGCAATAAAACTGAAGATGAACCAAACCATTTTCTGCATCCATTAAGTCCAACATGGGTCTTTATAGGCTTGTAATACAATTTTTAAATAATATGAACCAGATTCAAGTCTTAAGGCCTGCAAAAACTTCCCAATTATATATAAGGCATATAATAAACAATCATAAATTAAGTATCCAAAGGAAGTTTGATAGCATATTAACTTAACTATTTTTAAAATAAATACTGACTCCCTGCAATGCCCTCAAAGAAAAATATTAGTGGGATGGAATAAATTAATTATTTTTAGCCATTAATTGAGGATAATTCGTTTCACAAATAAAGAAAATTATCAAAGCATTTTATTGCTAAGAGTTAAATAGCTTTCTTTAAGGACACAATAGTTTTACGCTGTTTCTTATTGAACCTTGAGTACATATATTTAATGGTCTAAAAGCTTTTAACACCATTAAGTGTTCACAAATAGTTACTTAACATTAGGTTATTACAACTGGCGTAATGATGACATTAAAAGTGAACAAAGCTCTTGAAACCATTTGCCAGTTTTTTCCATCAATATATATATATATATATATATATATATATATATATATATATATATGCTGAAAGGAAGAGATTAACCCCTGGCAAACAGATCAAGTTTTTCATAAGAATCCCATAAAAAAAAAAAAAACAGATGTGAGCCTTGTCGATGCCTAAATAGAAAGCTGTAACATGTGACCCGTAGACATAGTCATGATATCTTGCTCCATGCTTTCTTTCCACATCATCACATCTCCAGAACTGGAAATAAAAGGGTAATATTCAGATCCTATGAATTACTTTAGTATGTTCTAGCATGATTTAGCTAAAAGATGGATCTAGCATGATCTAGGACAAAATGATATTGAAATAAAGGATAACAATAGGGTTTCCGTTAAGAAAAAAAATATAAGAATCCACATTAAAATTAAATATATTTAAAAAAAAATAGATGGGGTTCTTGGCTAAGAAAAATTAATAAGCCCTACTACCGTTTGGATGAGAGGAGAAGAAAGAAATAATAGATTGCTTATCTTCTAACAGTAAACTGTTTTGTCTGTTTTCAAGAAAAGTATGATTTTTTTCTCCTTTTTTTAAATATAAAAAGCCTAATTACCACAGTCAGCAACTGAAAGTATTGTGCAATAAAAGAATTAGAAATGAAGAATGGGCTCGTCTTTCTTTCAAATACTATTGAACATTGCTTTAAATTTTGGCAAGATAAAGTTAATTCAATGTAATTATTAATAATATAATTCACAATGTATGTACATAATAACAGTAATAATTAAGAAGGTTGCAACCAATAATTTTTGTAATAAAGTGTATTAATCTACAAGTAGGTCATTATATAAAATTTCAGTTATAATAGTGAGCTAGTTTTTTACTACCTAATGTTTACCTAAGTTTGATTAATAGTTATTCAGTAATAAATGTAAAATAATTAGTTTCAAACTACAATTATTATAATTTTATAATGATGTTATACTTATTTCATCATAGTAGTGGAACTTAATTATCTATCTATAATTAATAATTATTATACTAATGTACATGAAACCAGCGCTTTGATGACACTGGGTTGAAATGAAATCTTATCAGATTCTTCTTTCTGCTGTTAGTGAGATAGAGGTTAAAGACTTGGCAAAACTTCATATTATTGTTACACTAATCAGAAGTTTTGACCAATGTCACTAAGAAGGATCTATGCATTTGTAGGAATAACAAGGTATTAGACAATAAATAATTCCAGACAGGAACAGAGAACCTACCATGCTTGATATCATCTTCAGTATCACAAAGGATATTCAGTAGACCATGGTCCTCCTTATCACTAAAATGACACTCCTTTTGGCCATTACAAATATCTTCACGTGATCTTTAGGTTAAAAAATGCAACAAATATTTTTATTTTGTAGATACGTACTAAGATTTGGATTTTATCTTTCCTTTTCTGGATGACTTCCTCAAAGCTTTATGGTCATCAGAGGAACATGAAAAATACCTCAGAGTGGTGTTCCAATGACTAAGTGGGCTGTTTGGATACAAGCTCACTTAATGGTTTGATGTGCAATTGCAAAAGTCACAAGGCACTCTCCAATTGAACCAGAGAAATTTCAGAAGCATTTATGAAAATCAAGTTTGACAAAGTGGAGCTTTGTGGCAATCAAGGGAAGTCTAGCATTCACTAAAATTTTCTTCAAAGACTCACCCAAAACTTGAAATAATTATATCAGGGAGTTGCTCGACATTTCTGAGTCAGTAAAGCACCTACTCAAAGTTACGAATTTCTATATCACCAAGTAGAATTCATACTTAGATTTTGTAAGCCAATTCTAAGTTACTATCAGGGGAGTGAGAATGTGATAGTTTATGCTCTCTTGCAAGTTGATGAGAGATCATTGACAGCTTAAAAAACTCATCATAGTGAAACACAGTTTAAGGGTATTGTTCCAAAAATATAGACACTCCACAGAGGCCTCTAATGCTCATCTGTCTACCCTCTTAGCAGGAGACTAATCACTCTGGATTGCTACTTGCAGAATCCTTAAGAACCATGAAGCTTTTATTCCCATGCTCCGAGGAGATGGTTCCTGGGCCTTTTCTGACAAAGACAAAGCCGAAATGTTTGGCCAGCACCTCAAGCAAGCATTTACTCCTCATTTAGGTTCCTCAGATCTATCCAACACCATGGAGACTGAGAAGTCCTCTATGTCCTTGCCACTCAAGGCAGTAACACCTTCTGAGGTCAAGTATATAATCTCTCATCTGACTAAGCGCAAATCACCTGAATATGATTTATTCACTGGTCAAATTCACCCTAATTTTCCCAAGAAGGCAATTATATTCTTTACCGACATTTATAATTGTGATAATAATCTGAACTACCCACTCCCCATCCCTCTGGAAATACTATTTCCCAAACCTGGAAAACCACCACCTAACCCTTCATCCTACCGTCATACAAGTCTCCTTCCTAAACTTTCTTAGGGTTTAAAAATAAAATAAATTATGCCTTCCATTGAATCCTTCATCCTCCCAAATCATCGGTTTGGCTTCTGACGCAAGCATTCTACTATCCAGCAAGAGTTGCACATCATAGATAACATTTTCTCTTCCCTAGAGCTCAAAGAATACTGCCCAGGTGCTTTTTTGGATGTTTCTCAAGCAATCAATAGAGTCTGGAACAGTGGTATTTTGCTTAAACTAAAATCCATACTTTCTAGTAACTCTTACCTTATTACCTCAATTTATCTAATCTATCTCTAAAACTTCGCAAGGATTAGATTACTCTGATTTCTACCAAGTGGAAGTGGGAGTTCCTCAAGGTAGTGTGCTTGGACCTATCCTATTCATTCTGTACACTGCTGACACTCCTACCTATCCAAATACCCTCTTAGCTCTATTTGGAGAGGATAAGGCTATTCTATCTTCCCACTCAGGTCCTAAAACTGCGTCTAAAAACCTACAATGGTAATGGAGAATAAAACTCAATGATGCGAAATTTGTTCAAGTTAAATTTTAATTGCAGAAGAAATTGTGAAATTTAACAATTTTCCTATACCACTCTCAAATTCCGTTTGTTAACTGGGGTTCCACCTTGACTCATGACTAATTTGGGGCAAAAATAGGTTTTCTTTAAAATTAAAAAAAAAAAAAAAAAAAACTCAATTGACGACAAGGACTCCTTTATAAACTCATAAATAGGAACTCCAATCTCACAATAGAAAACAAACTGATCCTTTACAAAACATTATCACGACCAAACTGGACATACAATGTAGAAATCTGTGGTGCCATCAAGTTTTCTAATATCCAAAGAATCAAGTCCTTTCAATCCAAAACTCAGAATAACTGCTAAGATCTCTATTCCTTATCCAATTCCATTCTTCACTATGATTTAAATATCCTCTTCTTTCAAGACCTCATTTCTTCCCGCTTCGCCCTTTTCAGAGTAAACTGCCATACCATCCTAATCCATAAGCACAGACCCTGTCCTACAATTCCAACCCTCCCCATTGACTCAAACGAAGATGGCCTTGAGGCCTCCTGGGAACATAGTTTATATTTAATTTGAGATTGGTGCCATTGGTCTCCTTCTCTTCTCTTGTGATTGTAATTTTGGTATTTTTTTATAAGTTCATTATAATCAAATGACAAAATGTTTTTATGTTAACAGAAATGTAATAAATAAATATAAGTTTAAAAAAATATTTTAAATAACCTGAATAATTATTTGTACAAGTACTTTATTTTAACAAAAATATTTTACTTATTCGTCCAAGAGAAAAGTTTTTGAGTGTGCTAAGAAAATGGTCAAAAGGACACTAAGTTCATGAACTAGAGGAGGCTCAATACAAAGAGGAAACCATTGCATGCAAATGGAACTAGATAAGGAATGTCTTTTATGATTATTAGAAATAAAATTCTAAGATTAAAAGATTGAAACAAGCCTGAATGGACAACAAGAAAGGCCTGGGATCGAAGGAATATCAAGGAAGCCATAAATAATGGGGAACCCCTTTTCAAAGAGAAGGGAGATGGCTTTAAAATAAAGCAAATAAGAGGGTAAAAATTGAAAATTTATTTGTTAATGATGCCAGCACTATGGCATCATTAACAAATAAACTACTTTGTCAAAATATCCTGGACAGAATCAGGAAAGCAGTTAAAGCTAAATGTAGAAAGGAACAAAATGTAGAAAGGAACAGAGTGGATGACATCATTAGTAAATCTACAAAATTCCAATGAAAAATAAAAGTTCTTTAATAAAATTTTAATGCTGATTTTAGTCCTAAACTACATATTTAGTAAAATAAGTGTACAATTATTCAGATAGATAAAGAAGATAGGAAATAAAATTAAGATAAAAATGATAATGAATATATTTTATTTCTCTAATTTGCTTTTTGTTGTTTTTTCAACAATTAACAAGCATTAAATAATTAAAAAAAACAAAAATTTAATTGTAATAAAGACATACCAATTAGCATGCAAATAGTTTCTAAAGTGAAAGAGAGACCCAAATGAAGAGTGAATGTTAATGAAGGCCCCAAAGAGAATGGTAGTACAAAAACAATGCCTAGTTTCAGTATAAGTTAAACATTTAAGAGTTTATATACTTAACTTTTACTGTAATTAGACAATTAAAATTAAGGATACATTTATTAATACATCCTTAACCTTATCACTAAAAAAAAGAAAAATGACTAAAAAAAAAAACATACAATAACAGCCTACTGCTGTATAGTATCTACTATACTATGGAGAAAGTCAGGTTGTTTTGGTATGGATATTTTTAATTAAATTAAATACATTCAAAATTATGTTAATTTATTAAGTAAGTCAATTTTAAAGTAAATGGATAAACTAACAACAGGGTCACAGTGTTAAACGGAGAAAGTAACCATTGTTAAGCAGAAATAATATAAAAGCCTATCTGTTCTTAATAATCTCTTATTCTCAATGAGTTACTCATTAGGATCTCATACTCTAACCACTTTTCATAACCTGAAGATCACTATCTGTTTAACTGCTATATGAACTAATTTAATAAACTGACTATAGTATCAATATTATCACTAATCTGATTGTTGGCTCTCTGTTTGGTTGTTAAGACAACCATTAGTAAAATAATCAATGTTATTAATACATTTCAAGAGGGCCAATCTCACCTCATCTAATCTCTTAATGAAAAAATAAGTGTGATAAGACATAAATATCATTTTTAAGTGATATTTTATAAATAATTATTATTAAATAAAAGGTATTTTGGTATGGGTGAATATCTCTACTTTGTAAGTCGAGAGTTTTCAAGTCAAACATTATTATTAAAATAAAAAAACAAATTATAGTATTTCTTCATAGTTTGTATTATTTTAGAAAATACATTTTTTCAAGATTTCTATGCAATTCAAGTGATCTACATTCTCACTCGTAAAACTTTTTTCAGAAAGGATTTGATGAGTCTCTCCCCAAATTTTTGGCAATTAAACATTAGTATTACAATTATAAAAATAAAAGTTTAGAGATTGCTTAAAAACTTTATATCTAAAAAAAGATGATCTAAACAACTCAACTACAATGGTTTTTCTAAGGGGGGGAGGGGAACAAATTTTTTTTTTTTTTACTCTAAAAGGATACTAAAAAGTAAAATATTATAATAGAATGTATAAACATTGATCAGTGATAATCAGAACTATGAAGTTCAGGTTGTTTGAAACAAAGGAAATATTTCGTGGACTTGCATTAAACATCTAACCATCTACAAATAATTTTGATTACCTCAATCACCTAATTTGAAAGACACCTCTCAATTATATCCTATAAGAAACATAGTGGAATCACAAATTACAGTTAGTATATTTTATCAAGTAGTAAAAGTCACATATTTATAGCAGGTTTGGGAATTGATATGATTGTTTGGCACAGTGAAGCTTACGGCAAGAATTGCTGTTTGCTGAGTGACATCACTCTTAAGGGAAGATAATCAGAGATAGCCTCAAATAATATACTAATATTACACTATTATTATTTTTTTTATATTCTTGATAAATTATGATATTCTCCATAGCAACCAAAAACAGTATTAGTTATAAAAATGATAAAGCATAAAAACAAGAACAAGCGCTCAAAATATAAGAATGATAAAGCAAGAACTAAAAGTAGAGATATTCACACACAGCATGAACTTAATAAAATATTTCCATCGTTTTGAGCCAAATGAAAGCCACAATTTCCAGGTAATTTTTAAAGATATGATGACTAGAGATTGAAAATAATAGCCAGACAAAATTGATCAAGCAGACGTCAAACTAATAACTATTTAAATATTAATTATTAAAATTAGACACATTAACATCAATAGTTTAAATAGGAATATAAGAAAAAGAAAAACAGTCTGATCTGCTAGAACTGAAAAACTGCTAGAAGATCACTACTGATATTCAACATGCGATGATAGAGCAAAAAGTCACAATCCTCATCTTATTAGACTTCTCAAAAGCTTTTGATACAGCCGATCACTCTATACTCCTATCCAAACTTCCTATCCTACTCCAACATACTGTTAAGCGTACTGCTCCTTTGGTTTTATTCTTCCTCGTCGCAACACTCTACATTTGTTTCCATTCCAGAAAACATTATCTCATCTTCTCTTCCTACTCTTGCAGGACTCCTTCAGGGCTCTAATCTGTCCTCTACCCTTTTTTGTTCCTTTATTAATGACCTCTCAGCCGCTATCCAGTATTGTATCTTACCATCTTTATGCCGACGATTTCCAACTTTACCATTCCTTTCCCCATTCGGAACTGAGTGTGGCTGTGAATTTGATCCAAAGCGAGCTTGACAAAATCAATAGCTGGGCTGTTCAAAACAGATTATGTTTGAATGCGGCGAAGTCAAAGGCAATTGTATTAGGTTTCGTTCCCCAATTAAGCCCCCTTACTACCCTACCTAATTTTTCCATTAATAATTCTCCTATTTCCTTCTCTTCCTCAGTTAGAAACCTCAGTGTAACCTTTGACCAGAACCACTCCTGGAAGCTTCACATTCCCCAAATATCCCGGCACTGTTTTATGTCTCTCCAGCAATTCCGACGCTTAGCTCTTTTCTTACCCAGATCCACGCGCCAACTCCTTGTTTTTTCACTTGTTCTCCCCTACTTTGATTATTGTTGTGTGGTAAATGGTGGCGTCTTGGGTGGGCTTGATGATAAGACTAAAGCGTCTCTTAAACTGTTGTGTTAGTTTCACCTAGGAATTTCCGAGTAACCGGACTGTATACATATTTAAAGTGGTTGTTTCCTTTCTACCACAGACTTTACTTCCTTGGTTCCTTCCTTTATAATACTGTATCCACACATTCTCCTTCTTACAATTTGAACTACTTACCTTCACTTTCTCAGTTCGTTTATGCCACACTAGATCCCGTACCTCTGATCTTTACACTCCCTCTTATAGAACTGCTTCATTTGCTGCTCTTTCCTAGCTTGGGCAGCTAGCCTTTGGAACTCCCTACCCTCAAATATTTGACGTGCTCCTTCGCTTTCCACTTTCAAATCCCTCCTTTTTCAGCACCTTCTATCCATCCAAACAGATTCTTCCTAACTGTGAATTTTGCTTATTAATGATTGAATGAATTTTATGTGCTTGTGAAATGTATGTAAAATAATGGAATTAGTGTGAGTAAAGTGTGGTTTGGTGTTTTCTTCAAATGGGTACTTCACATTGCATTTTTTTCCCTAAACATGTTATAAGCTCACTGTTTTTTTTTTCTTTTTTCTTTATTTTTTTCTTTTTTCTTTATTTTTTTCTTTCTCTTTGCCCAGTCATATTGTAATAGATTGTTAACCCATCAGGCTGGAGAAAATGTTATTTTTGTTAAAGTATTTGTTTAATTTTCATTATTTCTTTTACCGTTTCTTCTTCCGGGTTGGACCGTGTCAAGTTGTTGATAGCGAAGCCTGCCTTCCCATTGGTTGATACTGTGTACTGGCAGCTGGTCTCTGGAGTAGTCAGGTGCTGGTCACTGATTGGTTTGATCCTTTTGTCGATTAGCACTGGTTTCCAGTTCTTGCTGAGTCTGTATCCGTCTTCCCTGTTGATATTTTTCGGATTCTTGGTTATTTCGATGGCTTCTCTGATGGTCCGTCGATAGTAGTTGCTTTCCCGGGCCAGTATTGAAGCGTCTTCGAATTTGATATGGTGGCTGGTGTTGGCGAAGTGTTCTGCTAGAGCTGACCTCTCTGTGCATCCGTGTTTGATGTCTGCGATGTGTTCTTATATTATATATTAATGTATATTTTTTGAGCCAGAAAAGGCCTTATGTAAAATTCACCTAAAGTTATTCAAGGGGACTCTGCTAATCCCAGATTAAAGTTTATTTTCTTCTTCTTCTCAATCGTGGAGTATATTTACAGTCATATGCCATAATGATGGCAATAGTAAATTTCTGAACTCTTACTTTGCAGTAACAGAGAGAGGTCAGACTATAAATTTGCTGCAAATTTGACATAGGTTACAAATCCATGAAGAGTATTTGTAGAGGGGTTTTTGAGATATGAGTTCTCCCCGTTCTTGGGTCAGCTCATGACCACATTTATGGTGTTCATTACACAGAACCCTGATCTGTCAACTCCTTCATGATTGAATTTGGCAGACCAGAATGGTGGAGATGTCAAATTAAAACTCTTATAACCCTTTCTTCTTTAAGCTGGTAGGTGTGTTTTTTAAAAGTAGATTTCTTGAAGATAATTAGTATGTTTCAGACACTGTCTGGTATGTTTTTCGTATCATTTGCATGGGGAGTTTCCCACTTTTTCATTTTGCTAGGAAAACATTATTCTGAAGTCATTGAGGGGGTCTGCTGAAAATAGATGGTGGTCGACTGAGAGGTGATGGGTGAGGGTTCCAAGGACACGCCTTGTGAAGAGCTTGGGTGTAGAGTCTATCAGTCATTATGCTCCATAGGCTTATTGGTCACAACCGATATCTTATCTTGTCCATTATAGGTGTCATGGGTACATCCCTTTGCTAGCCTTTATCTCTTTGGCTATCACTTGATTGTTGTAATAACCTTTTATCTGCAGGCATTAGTGTTAATAATAACAATAAAAGTCAAGCCTCATACTGGCACCGAGAGCCATGAATTAAGTCAGTGAGCCATAGCCACTGTTGATAAGAGTGGGCAGTATTAGACTGTTTTCTCCCTTTGGTAAAGTATAGTGCCTTGTTAAGGAGGTAGGAATGACCAACTGGCAACTGAAAACTTCTCAACTTTACTCACAGAGTAATAGATTATGATAGTGATGTATCTCTGTTAAACTTCACACATTGTCAAGCATACTTAGCTCACCAACTTTGTCAATTTATAGAGCAAGAAACTTCCCACAATCTAAAAAAAAATAACTTGATGAAGGAGAGCCATTCAAATAAGGAGTTCACTGGCCAGGAGCAACCGATATCTTCCTAGTCAATTACAATAGTATTATAGTTAGTTTATACATGCAAATTCATATGGTTACCAGTTCATAGGGGCAAGTTGTATGAAGGAGGTAAATGAAACTATCAGAGCTACTTATATTTGTATCTATATCATGAAAAACAAGAAGAAAAGCTCAATACAATTAGTCTTCATAAGTGGGGTGAAAGGGCATGGAGAATGGAGAGTTGCAACACTCAGACAATTTTTTTTTATGACCAGCAGAAAAGAATTGCACTACCATTTACATTGAATAATGAAGATGCGAGTCAACTTTATTGCCCACATCTCTAGTACATTTTTCATCGAGAATTGACTTTCCATTTATCTTATGTTAAAATTATATACTCCTCAAGTAAAATATACAAAATTAATTAACCCACTAAAATATAATTAAAACTGTTTTACCCTTTAATTATTCAATTACTAACCACTCGGTCAATTTTTACTCATAATAGTATTTTTATTTCATTTTATTATTATTATTTCACCAGCTTAAAATCCACTAAATATTAAGTGTCACTCCAAGCTAAGCTATGATATCCATTTGGTGGCATTTAAAAGAACAATTGTTCGTCTATAGAAAAAAATTTTTTTCCCAAAAATTTCATAAAAACAAATGCAAAAAAGATTTAAACTATTATCAATTTGTTCCTCATGAAGTATTTATAATTCATAGTTGGTTAGTAATTCATCAGTTATAAGCCATTTATTTCATCAGTTAATAGTATACTTCAAATCAGTTGCATTCATTTATTCAGTTAGTTATCCTTTCAATTGAAATAAAAATGCATTTATTTTTAATGATAATATTGTTATTGTAATTATAGTTAAATAATGTTTTAAGCTCTAATTTACTAAACAGTAAAACAAATTATTTACATTAAATTGATTAGACAAGATCATATTCATGTACAGTTTTGTTTACATAATTTACTGGGGGTTATTTACTTTTTCTCTAAACATTACTCGCATTATTTATTTTCAATAAATCAAATAAGTTAAATTTCAATAAAATTTCTTGTTAGAATTATTTATAGTGCTGTTATTAATTTTAATAACTTTACTAGTGCTATTATCGTTATCTATAACAGATAATCCTATCACTGAGTGTTTTTTGAATCACCCACTTACCTTGTTTAATTTTATACTTGATTTTATTAAGCATTTATTATTTATTTAATATCACATAATAATAACTGTTTCCTGTATGCTACTAAATTCACAGATGTAAGATAATTCTGTAGCATCACTTCGCCATAAATTTAAGAATAGATGTATTTCAAAATCCATTAGCACATTTCATTTTGGAAAGTTTTATTTGACAGAAAGAACAATTATAATTTAAATTTAAGCCTGAATAAATTGAAAGTTTTATTGATTCAGAGAGAAATATCAATCACACATGCACATTGAAATAAATTCTTTAAAGAAAAAGTATCAATTCACTTAAATTCTCTTCTTTAAAAAACTAAAAACCAATATTTCCCATTTTACAAACAAATATCAATAAACTATTTTTAATATAATTTGATATAATTTAACTGAGGTAAACCATCAAAATTTTTTGTAGCACTTTAATTGGAGCATTGTAACCTCTAGTGAAATAGTGACTTCATTTTTAAAATATATAAACATAACTGAGCTGTTATGTTATTAATTTTTTTCCTGTGTGCTTTAACAGTCAACATCTTCAGTGCAGTTTGCTGACATTATCATTGACTTCATCACTTTCTTGATAACTTTTATAATTAAAATTATTTTTGCTTGATTAATTACTTTCTTATCTTGATAATCTTTCTGTTCAATTTTTTCACTTCTTATCTATTGTTTTTAATTCTTCATTTTTTTTCCTACCTTCTTCACTGAAGATCTCTTCACTGTTTCAAACAACCTTCTTCTTTCCTCTTGCAACACCTTTAAGGAACTTTCTTTTAATGAAATAATCAAATTAGTCAAGTCGTCATTGGTATGCTGGAATTGCCTATGTCAAGGCCATCTCATCTCTGATTGTTACTCTTCTTTCAACTATAAAAAATGCCAAATGCGACGTCCCAGTTTTATTCATGAAGACCCAAAAGAAGCCCAAAGAGGCTAAAGTTAAAGAACTCAGTACAGCCATGACTAGAAGCTTCAAACATGAATGAAATCTTTGTTGAGGTGAATCAGGATCTTTGTAATCAGCAGAATTAGACTACATGATGTTAATAGGGTGAAGACACTAATCCAAGAGGTGTGAAAAGCTAATGTGGACTTGTACAATGCTCTATATATATGCACTAAATATTCTTCAAAAGGAGAAGGAATTGACATCTGAATAGAGGATCCTTTCAGCAATAAATATATACTGCTACAGCACACTCGTGTGCCCATCCAACAGTCTTGTTGACTTTTGACTGACCTCAGCTGCAGCCATTTAAAAAAAAGTTTTAATTGGATAAAGTAAAACTATCTTTGTAAAGATAAAAAACCAAAGTCACCCTTTAAAATAAATTTGTATTGCACACCTAAAACTCTGAGGGGCATTTCTTCTTTCCTAGTTGGTCTAGTCTCATCAAATTCTCATTTCTTGTATGAAAACTCAGTTTGCTTCATTGACAGTCAAGTCAATGCCTCAGTGCATTTACTCCAGGTGTTATTAGGAAAACCATACATCCCAAAATTGTAATGTAGTGCCCAGTGATCATTCTTATCACGTTAATTCAGAAGAGAATCCTGCTGACACTGACTCATAAGAGTGAACTACCGAAAGGCATAAGAATGAACAGATTTGATGGAATGGCCCAACCTGGCTTCCCCAGAAAGACCAAGAAAAGACATATCTTCATTATTGTAAAGAGTTTATCAAAATCAACCAAAGTGGTCAAGGTGACCATGGGTGGGTTGTAGCCCATGGGTAAACCCACTTGTTATAATAATAATAATAATAATAAAGTAACATGGCAATAATAAGAGTAACAAAAACACAAACAAAATATATTTGAGAATGAATTTGAAGGATTCAGAGCCTTTCCCCATTTTTCCACTTCCAGAGGCAGGACTCAGCATAATTAAACTTTTATTTATCTCTGAGCTATTCAGCTAGTTAATCCAACCAATCAAATTAGTCATTTACTCTAATTTATGTACATCTTTAATATAATATGGTATATGGGCTTTATAAGTGTATGTGTGTATATATATGCATACATACACACATATAAATTTATAACCAAAAAGCAAACTAAGGTCGTCCAATTTCAACAGTTAAGAATATTCTTTTCTCTATGTGCTGCAGTCTATCAACTACTTAGTTTTGGATAGCAGATTGACTGGGGTCTGGTAAGGGCCCTAAAATGTGCTCTTTGGTCCAGAAAGCCCACATAAGATAATTATAATTATTATAGTTAAAAACCATTTTTGAATAGATAAAGCTATTAAAAATAATAAGGTAAAGAATACTATAAAAGCATATCAAAAATATAACTAGGATATCTAGAAAGATAATTGTTGGCCACAAAAATGATTTATTTGCTGGAACTAACCTTGGAGGTGACAGAATCTGAAGAAACCACCTAAGTCTAGTGATTAGGGGTGAGAGAGTAGCTAATGGAATCTGTTTGGGTCTTCCAATACTGGCGCTGCAGATTCTAATCTCGCCCTGAGTGAGCTTTATTTGATAAATAAAAGCTTGTCCTGAGCTATGGATGTTTAAAATGGAAGGGAAACCAGTTGACAGCCCCTCTCTCCATGACCATAAGTTATTAAAAGGGAGGCTAACACATTTTTAAAAAAAGAAGAAATTTATTGATTCATAAATCTATTAAAAATCTTCCAAGTTCACCAGAAATCATTTATTAATAAATGATTTTTATGAAAACCAATAAAAAAAATTTCTGCGATCAAGATTAAGAAAGGGTGGGAAAAAAATATACATCAGCAGATTTGATATGAACAAGTTAGGGTTCACCATAGATAAACTTTTTTTAAGAGTTCTGATTATCCATTAATTCATATTATTGAATATTATCTACATCAACAAATACTAAAATACTACTGTCTAAAATGCTGTTATAAAAGAAAGCAAAGCATTGGTTACAAAAAGCTTGGAACTAAATTTTGACTAGAAAAGGGAATTAATTATGCAGTTTATCTGAAAAGACCCAAAGAGAACTAAACTTACTTGGAGGCAGTGAAGAGGTGATTGGAGTTAGAATGGAGGGCAGTAATAGCAGAGGAATGGGCTTTAACCTCACCAATGAGGGTACAGCTATCTGGTGCCCACAGTTTCACTGTTCCATCCCTGCAACCTGAGGCGAGGTACCCTCCACTTGTGCAGCACAATCCTGTCACCCAATCTTTATGTGCTCCATTTAGTGACTGAAACATACACATGTTTTTTTTAATTTGTTGGATTAGGGAAATACAGAAAACTCATTATATTTTATTGTTAATGAACCAAATGATGCAAAAATTACATTTGCTTGGTTCATATGTAAATAATTAAAGCTACTTATAAAAATTTTTTTTTTATTTTCTCAAGTATAGAAAAATGAAATTGGATAGATTTGTACGTAACTAGTTGACGGTTGAGTTTCATGAGGAAAGATTAATCAGTGATTCGGTCTTGGAAGCTAAAGAATTAAAAACTGATTTGTAAGCAAAAAAGTTTTTTTTTTATTGTCTCCAACCTTTCAGCCTTCATCCGGGCAAATTGGGTGGTGGAGAGAGAGAGAGAGAGAGAGGGAGAGAGAGAGAGAGAGAGAGAGAGGGAGAGAGAGAGAGAGAGATTGAGAGAGAGA
>KZ806886.1:890126-904223 GCA_000696205.2 Oncopeltus fasciatus
TTTTTAAAATTTATGTGAAATTATTATAAATTGTACTTCAATTTAGTAAAACTTTTTTTTTTTTGGATCCCAACCACTAGGGTCAATAATGCCTCAGTAAACTATTAAAATATCTGAAGATAATGCAACAGAAACTCTTGTGAGAGTATTATTAAATTATATTTTATTTGAGTAAGAATTACAGTACAATAAAAGAAAAATTTGAATTTTTGAAAATAAGATGTAGCTGGTTTTCTTAAGTATTTATTAAAGAAATCCACTACCCTGACCACAAGAGTTGACATTTGCAATATATTTATTTTTTGTGTTCATAAGTTGATTACAGAATAACTAAATTGTCTTTTAAGCAGTCCAATTCCCTTCAACAGTAAGAATAGGGTTCTAAGATACATAGTTGGTTGGCAGTCAAGTACTGTGCTAAAGAAATTAGTCAGGGTTCCAATCAGGGAACTAAAGTACTCCAAAATGATTGGGTAATTATTTTATAACTGCTAACATTTTGACTTAAGTTGGCGAGCACTTTCGGACATTGTCCATCTTCTTGGCCGAATCTTCATTGGTAGTGAAAATAACCTTTTAGATTATTTACCTATTTTGACTTAACTTGTAAGTCATCATGAGGGTGATAATGATGTATGGAGAGATCTCCGAGGGAGGTTTATGATCACATCTCAGACTGCAGTTTCCAGTATATGACAGTTAGCTAGAAATTGTTCTAGTGTTTCATTTTTCTGGAGGATAAATATCACCACAACTTACTCTTCTGTCCTTCACATTTCGCAGTTCAGATTAATTTCCTCACACGTCATCCTACCAACCAATCAGTCTCTTTTCTTCTATATTTAAACCATCTTCATAAAGATACAGGCCTGGGTATTGTAGCTCAAAGTAGAGTGCATGCTAAGCTGCTTCCCTACTGGTTTATGCTTTGGCTGAAATTATCTTTTTCCAAATTTTTCTCTACAAGCTGAACGTAAAATATGTTGCATATACTTAAAATACTCTGCTGTGTTTTCTGTTATTTCTTTTCTTTCTTTTAGGAATTTAAAAAATTTTCCTTTAAATTCAATTTTAATTTTGTCACTACAATAAAGTTTGGGTGTGATAGCAGAAAGTTTTCTTCATTTTTAGATTTTAGCAGAAATAGCAAGCTTGTTAAAATAGACATGTTGTCTGACCAAAATTTTCCTTGAACCTGAAAATCTTTTATCACTCCAGAATACTTGACAAACATAATAAAAATTAATGAAAAAGCTCCCAGGTCCCCTTGTGCCTTTTCTATCAATCTCAATTTGCCAATTTATAAGAATAAAATCAGAATGTTCTGAATAAGATATAAAAAGAGCTTTACTTGAAATCTTTCCAAAATAAAATTTGGAATAAGTATACAATCATTAAACTTCAATTAACAATAAAATCCATTCCAATATTAATGGATCAAAATTATTTGGGATAAAAGAACTCATTTTTTTTTTTGTGGACCAAAATAGTTCAACTATTCTATGGCTTCCAAGGAATGTCTACTGAGATAAGTGAGGTCTTGTTTTCTTTAGAATCAAAATTTATAAGCTGAAAATATCCTAAATTTTTTATTTTAATAGTTTTTGACCATAGAGTTTATTAGTAGGGAATTTGTTGGGGGTTTGGTCAAGAATGATAAATAAATAACAGCAAGTAATGTACATAAATTCATCAACATAAGCATTTTAGTAAAAAATGAAGCTTGCTGCCACTAGTTAAAACAAAAAATACAAGAGCACATATAGAAACTGATACCAGAATGGCAAC
Organism: Oncopeltus fasciatus; assembly: GCA_000696205.2. Lineage (NCBI taxonomy): Eukaryota > Metazoa > Arthropoda > Insecta > Hemiptera > Lygaeidae > Oncopeltus > Oncopeltus fasciatus. Next base: position 891,915 of record KZ806886.1, read on the forward strand.
TGACATAGATCATTAAAAATATGAAAGTAAATATTCAAAAATGTTGACCCTAATTATCACTAATAATCAATATAAACTTGGTACTCGTTTTTAAAATTACTATTTTATAAATAAACTGTATAATATGGCTGATGACATGGAAAGTTATAATATTATTGTCATGTTAAAGACTAAATGTGTTGAAATCTAACCAAAATTTTAAACTAATTATGTTAGTAGGTAAGCAAGAGAACATTAATTACTGAATTTGGTTACATAATTAAAAAAATATAGATTTATTTTTTACTTTTATTTAAAGTAAGAAATTGATGAATGATTTTTCATTTAGTACATGGTATTTATTGATGACTAGATGTCTTTAAATAATCTTCATAACAATACGTGGGCTGAATAAGTTCAATAAGTAAATAGTCTTTTTTAACTACTACTGAGTCAAGTTTTGGTTCATAATTGATCTGTTTGGAAAAAATATAAAAAAAATTCTAAAAATCTGCCAAGAAAAAACTGCATATAAACAAAATTAGAATATTTGTTCATTTAAAAATAAATTCTTACAAAAATTCAGGATATTTTTAGTGTGGCAAGTAAGAATGGAAGAGAAGGAAACAAGAAGTTAATGTTAAGAGTGGGTGCTATTCACATATGTTATTTGTTGGCACAGGCTTGCAATAGTTCCCAAAGGCACTTATCAGCTAATATACACAAGTATTGATTATATAGGCAGCATATATGTGTTAAATTTTTGATTAAAATTAAATGTGCTCTCTTCAGCAGTACATATGCTGAAATTGGAACAAAATTAAATAACAGGCTGAAAATTCATTAAGGTGACAATTTATTTAATGAATATTTTTATCTTATCTTAAAATAAAAAATATTTATAGAATATAAACTTACATATAAAAGCTCACAGTTCCTTATATCCCACTTTTTTATAATCCCATCCCTGGAACCAGAGAATAGTGTGTCTCCTGTGAGCTGTAAGCACTCTATCCCATCATAATGTGGAGGGTCAAGTGTGACTCGAGGAGCAAGAGTCCCCACTGGTGGGACATTCTCTCCCCCCACATCGAACAGCTTGATGTAGTGGTCTTTGGAGCCAGTGGCAAGGCAGTCCAGCCCAACTGCAAGACACATCACTGCTGCTTGATGACCTCCAATCAGTTTGCCTGTCACTGAGAACCTGCACAGTAAAATCTCTCAAGTTAACTATCAATGTATCAATAATAAAAAGCAGTCTTCAAACTTTGATTGAAAATTAATTTTGCTCAAGAATTTATTAAGAAAGTTACATTACTTACATTTTAACTTAATCTTAATTTGTTAATATTTCCATTTTTCTCTAGAACTAAAGGCACCCTTCTGAAGGGTTAAGATCATACAAGAATCTTTAAAAAGAATTCTTTCAAGGATGTAACCATCCTACTAAAAACTCTCTCCCAGATTAGAACCAAGTGTAGTGAAATACCTGCTCAAAAAAAGTTTTTGGAGGAAAGAGTTTTGGAGCAATTAAGTTTTTCTTGGTACCGAATAATCAGTCGTCCTAGTGAAAGGTGTGGAGCTTTTAGTTAAGAAAAGTACCTTAACTGCCTAATGAAGAGGATAGGAGCTTGGCGGAGAACAGGCATGGAGATATTCCATCTTTTCATTTCAGAATTGGAGGTAGAGTTAAAACTCTGTAGAGTTATAACTCCCCAACTATATTAGGAAGAGGTGTTAAGTGTTAGACTTTGCCGAAAATGTGGCTCTGCTCAACAAAGATAAGGAAAATCTCAGCAAGATGGCAAACAAGCATCATTCGAGACAGAGCAGTGAATGCAAGACTTCACATGAATGCTGAGAAGCATAAGTGTATGGAGGTCACTCATGGGTAATATGGGTGACCATAGCTAAGAAAAAGTCCAAAATACAATAATTTTTTTTTTTGTAACGCTATTAATAACAAAGATAATATGATTTTAAATTTTGGTCCTCCCTCCCGTTCTCCCTGATCAATATTATCTATAAAAGAACTAATATAACAGTTTGCAAAATGAAGCTTAAATACTCTCCCCGGATAGCATATCTTCTCTCACAATCTCTCCACTCTAAGTCCACTCTCTCCCATCAATTGGCCCATGGGTATAAACCATCTTCCTGATATATTGGACTTTTTATTTCTAATCTTATTCCCTTTTATTTAAAATCTTATTCCCTTCCATCAATCCGTAAAAACAAAAAATAAACTTTCCTGTGACCACAGCCCTGTACTCCTTACACTGTCTCTTACACCCATCCCAAGACAATTGTTACATACCTTAATATATGGTCCCATTAATTGGCCATTTTTTAAAACTCTGCTAGAAGAGTCACTTGATCTCAGAATCTCCTTAAAAGCCTATGAAGAGCTGGATGATGGTGTCCAGTTCTTTACTGTTAAGATTCAGCAATGTCTTTGGAAGGCAAACTTAAAACCCACCAGCACTCGCACCACTGTAAATTCAGCTGAGCCCCTCCCTAATTCTATCAAAAACCTCATATTGGCAAAGCGTCAAGCTCGAGCCCTGTTCCAGAAGTACAGGAATCCCTCAGATCACAGGAAGTTCAATCAGATATCCCGCCTCGCATACAAAAAACTAGGTCGTCTACAAAATAAGGGATTTAATGCCAATCTGTCTAGCCACCAGCAGCAGGAATAATGGACTGCTACTCGCAGGATTCTAAAATATGAACCTTCTGCCCCATTGCGCCGAGAAGATGGTTCCTGGGCCTCTTCTTACAAAGACAAGACCCAAATGTTTGCCCAGCATTTAAAGCAAACATTTACTCCTCATTCAGATCCTGATAATTTGAACTCTCTGAGGTCAAGTATATTATTAACCATCTTCCAAAGCACCCGGCTATGACCTTATCACCAGGCTAATACTTCGAAAGTACCCCAAAAAGCAACGGTTTTCCTGACTTATCTCTATAATTGTGTCCTTTAAAGCACAGTTTCCACTGAAGATTTTCTGAAATAATCCAAAACTGGTAAAGCTGTCTGTAACACATCATCCTATCACCAATTAACCTTCTTCCTTTACTTTCCAAGGCATTTGAGAAAGTTCTCCTAAAACTAATGATACCTATTATAATATTCTTCCTAATCATCAGTTTGGCTTCCGATCCCATCATTGATCAGCCCGACAGATATTTTGCTTTGTAGATTAATTTCCATTTCCCTCGAGCAAAAAGAATTCTCTCCTGGTACATTCTGAGATGTCACTCACACATTCAACCGAGTATTGCTTACTGGTCAATTAAATAAGCTCAAGTTTATATTTCCAAGCAACATCTACCTTGTCCTTAAATTTTACCCTTCTAACCTTTTCTTTAGAGTCCAGCAAGGATCAGATTACTTCGATCACTTCCCTGAGACAGCGGGCGTTCAACAGAGCAGTGTGCTTGGACCTATTTTTTTTAACCATTTATACTGCAGAAATTCCCATTCATCCTAATACCCTCTAGCACTATTTGCAGATGATAAATCAATCATCTCCTTACATCTTGATTCCAAAACTGCTTCCATTATTTTGAAAAATCCCCTTGATACTATTCAGTAAATGTCTAGCAAATGGAGAATTAAAATATATGAGTCCAAATGCATACAGGTAAATTTTCAGCAAAGAAAAGATTCTCCTAATAATGTTACATACAATAACATTCCTAACCTCTCTCTGATTCAGTCCATTACTTTGGTTCCACCTTGACTCATGACTAAACTGGAATGAACATATTAAAATCAAGTGACAAGAACTCAACCGACTCCAATACAGGCGCTCAGAGCTTACGACAGAAAACAAACACTCTGCAAGTCCATAATACAACAAATCTAGACCTAAGGTCCAGAACTGTGGGGAGTCACTAAGCCTTCCAATATTCAATGAATACAATCATTTTAGTCCAAAATTCTAAGAATAATAGCTAACACTCCATATCCAACTCTACCCTTCATCCCGACCTTATCTCCACCCGCTTCATGCTCTTCCATAGTAAACTCTAATTTCAACCTAATACATATGCCCAATTTCTATCGTTGGACTTTAATCCTAAAATCTTCCTCGGCAACTAAAACGGAGCCTCCTGGGCTTTGATGCCTAAACTTATTAGGAGTGGGGTCAATGGGCCCCTTCTCCCTGCTTAGTGATGATTATTATATTTCTTTTATTTATTATTTTTCATTTTTATTTATATTGTATAAATCTCTCTGTCATCAAACAGCAAGATGTTTATAACAGATTATAATAAATAANGATTAGTTCATTGCTGGTCGAAAAAAAAACTAATTATAATGGAGGGGAAGTCAGGCGAAGCAAATGTGTAAACTCAATATCATATATGAATACTTGTCAATTTAGGGAAAAAATATTTAAACATAATTTTCATAATCTTTTGCGTATATATATATAGAGAGAGAGAGAGAGAGAGAGAGAGAGAGAAAGAGAGAGAAAGAGAGAGAGAGACCATATTTTTAAACATTTTCAATGTAGGATCATTAAAGATATGTTGAAATTTTTTAAAAGCCGTGTCATGGTAACCTGTAAACAGCTTGATTTCCCTATAAGAAATCAGCTTAAAGCAGCCACCAGAACAGAGTTCTGACCACATATCTTCTCTAGTGTACTGTTGGTCTCGGAAACACATTGATCAGAATTTTCCTTTGGGCCTCTAAGGCCTATTTGAGTTAGATTTATGCACTTCAAATTTTTTTAAACTAATCTAAATCCAGAATAGAACAAATCTTAAGACTAGATGAAGGTGGTAGATTATCTCACCAGGACCCACAAGCTACCCGACAACTATGGCACTTTAAATTGCAAGAATAAAAATGTAAAATAAAAATATTCTGGGAGATGTTATAAGCACAGGAAATGTTACAGTAATCATTATTAAACTAGTCTAAAGCTTTCAATGTTACACATAAATATGGCTTGGAATGAATTCATATTCAGTTATTAATATGTTATTTATCAAATAGTTATTAAGGAGTTCAATTAATTGAAATAAATAGCAGTGTTACACATATTAGAAGAAAATATTATGAAAATAATAGGTCATCTTTGACAGTCTAAATTTTTAACTGTCTAAACTAGAAGATTTATTGAGATATAACATAAAACAATTCATGCATAGAAAATTGCTGAGTTAAAAAAGCAATAAATTAACAAGGAAGAAGTATGTCATCAGAGACTCATGAGTGTTACCTATATGTATCATAGTGACAATTTAAATGCTAAACCTGGAAAAATGTGTCCTAAGCTTCAGTTAGTTATGAGGAAAATGATAACTTTGGGCAGCATCACATGAATTATCTCTTTACTAGTAAGATTTAAACCAAGTGCTTTTTGTAATGGTAGGTCAGTTTTTTCTTTATGGTTGTCAAGTGGTTTGGATAGAAATGGTTGACAGAGGAAGAGGAGTGTCAAGAGTTTATCCATACATTTAAAAATGATCACATATTTCATTATGAATCAAAGTCATAAATAAGGAGAATTTAATGAAACGTAAAATTAAGAAACATATATATTATATGTAATATTCATATATAAAAAAAAATTGAATTTACAATAACAAAACTCCCCTTCTAGACAGTTCTGTTTTGACCTAGCCCTAGCATAAGGTTATAATATTAATATTAATAATAATATTATTAATATTAGTAACTCATTGTTTTTTCTTTTCTCTTTACAAAATTATGATTTAAGCTTCTGTAGGGGTGAAACTAGGATGTTAAACTAATAGAAGAAATATGTTTTTATTAAAATAATAGCATTTTTTTAAACACATGTAAATTAAAAACATGGTTCACAATTGATTTTATATGAAACTTATTGGATGAATCTTTACTTTCTTCTATATTATAACATCAAAAGTTCCCCCATATATAACAATTTAATGGTTTTGTATGCTTTCATTCATATAAAATAATAAAACATCTCTTCAATAAAAAAAATACTAAACAATAAACTGAATCTTTACATTAATTGAAAAACTGAACTGGTAAACTAAGATTTATTTAAAGAACATTTAAGAGAAAAAGACATTCATTCACATGAGGAGCAAGTTGTGATCTCTGATGATTTAATAACAAAATATCACTCACTTGTTCTCTTTAAAAAATTTATAGTTGGTAAAATATAAGCAATAAAGATTAGGATTGAAAAGTAATAAATTATTTTCTTATAAACAACAGCACTGTTGGGACAATAGACTAGAAAATAAGCAAAATCCCAAATTAATAAATGAATATAACTTATATGACTGTCTTAACCTGGCCTTACCATAATGATGTTTCAGAAAATACTAATCAAATAAAAATAATAGAGAAGACTGGAGGGAATTGAAATATTATAAGTCTGTTTGAGAAATATTTATGAGCCAAGGCAGTAGGACCTTTGAGCCAGAAAATAAAAGTAGATATAAAATAAACTATGTAACTTAGACAAAAAAAATTGGGGATAAAAACCAAAGAATACATTTTTTTCTCCATACTATTTGAACGGTAAAAAGAAAAGCAAATATAAATAAAAGAAAGTATAGAAAACAGGGCAGAGATAAAATAAGTACAAGATGAGGGAATATATAAGCCATATAGGAAATATGGAAAGGATGAGGAATGAATAGAAAAAAAGGAATATTGGAAGAAATTCTTTATTATAATTTATATGATCCATGGAGAGTAAAATAAGGACTATACACAGTTGAAAGTATAATGAAGGCAGGAGAAAATTGATTGGGAACCTAGAAAAGAGTAAAGGCATAAAACTCAGGAAAAAAATAGCTCGAAAACTGGAAAGGATTTAAGAAAGAAAAATGGTCAGTGAGATAGATTTCTTAACAGCTGACTAATACAGTCACAATATAACAAAGTGTGGAATCAAAAAAGCAAAACATTTTTTTTTTAATATAGGTAGAGAATGAAGTAACACAGAAAATATGAAGAAATTATGACTGAAAGACATAAATATTTAACATTTATTTATTTTATTTTAACATTATTTATGTCCTTTACCACAAAAAAATGTATATAATTTAGTTATATATAACTGACTGCATAATCATTTTAAAATGAAGCAGAAAACTAAGTAAAATAGGAGTTCTCTTTCTGAAAAATTTGCAACAGATTAAAATTAAACGTGAATGAGAAGATGTAGCGCAGAAGCCAAGTCTGTTCAGTATGTGTGTTTGTGTATGTAAATATAGTATGTATGTATATATATANAATATTGACTGCTCTTTGCCTGATCCATCTCTTCATTTAAAAGATAAAACTGGTAAGATAGAAAAGTGATTTTTAATTAAGTTGTAATTTATGTAAAATAATCAATTAATTATATATGTTATTTCCTGTTAGCGATACTTATGGGGCAAATTTTTACTGTGTAACAATATCTATTGTAATTTTATGTTCGTATATAATATTATAATTTCATGTTCTATAAGTTATACCAAAATAGAAGATTTCTGAAAGCAGCAAGGCTCAATAGGTACTGATAAACAAGTCTGAAAACACAAATTGTACCCAGTTCATTCTATAAAGTTGTATAAGCTCTTTTACAACTAAAATAACAATGTTATTACGATTATTGTACAAAATAATGTCTTTTTTAATAAACACTCTAAAAAATTATAATAAAATACAAGTTTTTTAAATTTACATTTACATCTATTGTATAACTCTAATAGTAATGAAGGTATTCAGATTATAAATTTTGGTCTCATGCTAAAATCCCCTTCACCTCGACTGATTTCAGCCATTAACAAACTCATCCAATGGTTTGCAAAGAGAAGATTAAATACCGAATTTGGTTTCATTATTTTAAAAACTGTAGATGCTAGAGAGCATACAGCCATGTGTGTGTGTGTTTGTATGCATATATATATATATACATATACATATATAAACACATACACACTGTACTGTATACATGTTGAATTTTAATGTGTATACAATGTATGGAATCAAAATTATTATTTAAAAGACTATGAATTTCATCATCCTAGAAAATCCGAAATAGTTTTTTAGTATAGGTAGAATTGCTCACTTGCGAAGATCCCATACGCGTACTTTATCTCCAGCAGCTGAATAAAGTCCTAATCCATTTTTTCCTATAGCAATATCATTGACTAAAGGTTCTCCATTGTTATTCTGCTGATTTGGATAGCTAGCCATTCCAGAGGAGCTGCAAGACAGTGAAATATTAAACAATAGTTAGTAGTGTTAGTAATAGGATTCTATACATAGAAAAAAAGCATTTAATTAATTTGTAAAGAAGAAGCTATAGAGCATACTATGAAAAAAAAATTAAATTCACTATGTTGAGATGAAAATATATTATTTCCATGGCAGAGTGCCTTGGGAACAACCCCTCTACAGTGGATGGGCTGTTAAACTTTCTTAAAAAAGCAGGTATAGCCCGGAAAATCTAAATTAAAGAATGAGATATTATTTATTATTTTAGTTAATAATAATTTATTTATTATAATTTATTAAATATATAATAATAATATTTAAATTTTAAAAAATCCATTAATTTAGGTTGTTATAGTGGTCGAAATAATCCTGATTCCTGTATTTTATTAACTGATTTATAGTGGACATATTAAGGGGTATTTATAGGGCATAATAACCTAGAAGTTGATTGCCCTTCAATCTACTACTACTATATTATTTCCACAAGCAATATCCTAAGTAGGCAAATATACTTAACAATGATTACTCAAAAAATGAGGGGAATTATTATGAAGCTCTTTTGCAGGGCTCACAAACAAGCTTCATGAAAAAAATAGACAAATTCTAAGAATGAGAATACAAATGAAATGTATGAGAAGAAAATGAGAAACAAATTAAAGTATCCAGAACACAATAATAAAGCACACAACTAAATTTTATTAAATATATTAAATAAGAGCAGATATTTCTTCAAATATAAATTGAAGTGAAAAAGACAATGCATTTATCTTTTTAATTGGAATTATAGACCGTTTTTAAAGATTTTAAAATATAATTCAAAGATATAGTTTTCCATAGTAAATAGAAATATTTGTTTATTGGACTACAAAAAGCTAAGTCAATCATCAATAGTGAATTACACAAAAGTAAAATCTTGATTTTAGGGTACTTGAATTATAAATTAGACATTTGTTGAATATACATACTAAAGCGTACGAATGCACTTGGCTGAGGAGAGATCCCAGACTTTAATATAAGATGAGGAAGCAGCAAATACAAGCTTCATTTTGGGTTCATACTTCACAGCGACAACGTTGTTAGGATGGCCAGCCAAGATCTCTACTTCCCTCATCTGCCGGAGGTCCCAGACTAGCACACTTCTATCTAAAAGGTTATAAAATATAAAGTTTCACAATTATTTGTCTGTTTTAAATAGCTATAATGTTATTTTTCTTATAATCAAACAATAAATTGGATAAAAATTAAAATCCTTTTGCAGATTATTTTTTGAATAACCTCATTTTTTTTTGTTAACTGAAAAGCTTCTAAAAAAATGAAAAGCAATTAAAAATCTTCATTATATATTCATTATATTGAGGCACAGATTAAATAACTTAGATCTGAAACTCTATATGGCTGAGAAGTTTGAAGAACTTTAATTTAATGATCATTATACAAAAAATAATAAATAAAACTAAAACTGTTATAGCCCAGAAATATTTACTTTTATGATCAATGATCTTCAAATAACTTGATAATTAGCCCTATAATTAATGTAGTTGCATACAAGAGTTATGATGCCCTTGGATTTATAATGCCATTATGCTCTAAAAACATTTCACTAAAAGGAAAACCTCCAATTTTACATAACAACCCACCACATTAGCACATCATTTAAACTTTTCATCAATTTGAGGAAAATTGTCTTCTTTTCGGGGACATATAGGGTTTTTAAAGATAACTTAAATTAATATAAAGAAATAAATAATTCAAAATAATTTTTCTTCTGATCAACAGGTATTCAACTATTTGAACTATTGTAAAAATAATAATACACATCCTATATGACTTATTTCAATTTTTTAACCAATTTCAATGGTATTCTATTATTTTCATGTTCTTATTCAATACACAGGGAATGATGTCTGGATAGCATTTTTTAATGTATTTTTAATTTGATTTTCTAAAACAATATTTAATGTTATTTAAATTATTATAAAACATAATAGTTTAAATAACATAATTATTTTAAAGGTTTTATATTTTCAAGCAAATGTTAGGAATGGAAATTAACTATATTCAATTCTAGTAATTTCACTTTGTTGTGAACAAATACTACATAGTAAAGTAGTTTCTTTTTTAGCTAATTAACTGCATGTCTGACTTTAAGATTTCAACAAAAAATAACAAATGCAGAGAACTTTTCAAATATTTTCTTAAAAATGTTAAAATAAGTTTTTATACTATTCCTTTAAAAGTAAACCCAATTGTAATTAAATAATTATTAGCAAAGAATTTTTGTTAATATTTTTGAAAATATCACCAATATGCAGGTTAAAATTAAAATGAACCTTCATTTTTAACACGATTGAAATATAAATTAGATGTTGTTTTTTTTTTAATTTTCCAGTCATGAAAATGGGATCTTGGTGACACCATGTCCCCTCTCGTCTTCATGATAGCTTACAATGTAAGCCGAAACATTGGCAGATAAATTAAAAAATACACATTTTTAAAAATTTGTATTTTTTTGGATCTACATTGACTGAATTCCAACAAAAAACATCTAATAATAATATCTACGGTCAAAAAAACTCGCCAATTGAAATATAAAGTATGATTTCCTGTAGGGGTTAACATTCTAAGATGAATTGTCGCGAGCAGGCAGAAGATCTAATCTGAGAGGTGGTATTTTTAGGGGCTGAAACACTAGTTCTGCAAGAGACAGACTGTGTCACACACACTTATATAAATAAATATATTTAAAAACATATACAAAAAAGAAAAAGTAAATAATGAGACAAAAATCTATTCTCCTGCCCATTTATTGAGTAAGATATAAGAATTTAAGAAGTTGCACTCAGAAGATTTGTAAATAATAATGTGATACACACATAAACACTCATATTTTTTTCTCATATACGACTTTAATAAAACCTAAGATATGGATAAAAAGAATAAAGAATGATATCATAATTTAATGATACTTTTTTTTTTTTTTAAATATACTTCACAAAACAATATGCTAGGTAGTTGACAGGTTTTTGTACAATAAAATTTAGACTGTATTATTTAAACTAAATTGAACTAAAAAATAAAAATAATAAAAGCAAATGAATGTTTGAAAATATAACAATTTTGAATAGAATACCTCGGGATGCAGTAAAAAGATTTTCTTCAGTTGCATGGATGGCAAGGACAGCCCTGGAGTGACCTTCCACAACATGAGTGCAGAATATTGGAGTTTTCATATTTTTCTGTGAACAAATTTAACCTAATAATAACAGCTAATAAAAAAATATTTTAAATTAATGAAATTGCTAGGTGGAAAATAGATTAAATTTTCAGTTACTTTAGTAATTAATTAGTTTTAAAAAAATTTATTAATGACGTAAAGCTAAGAATATTACTATAGCAATTTCTTATACAAGCGTATGCATGAAATAGTAAATTAAGATTCTTATAAAAGATTAAACTCAGTTGCATTACTTCTACAGGAAATAAAAGTAATGCCTAACCTAAATTTAATATATATAAAATACCACATAATTTACATAAAAGATAAAAAGCTGCTGAGTAAGACTGGAGGGGCCCAAGGAGGAGTTAATACCAAATTAATAAAATGTCTATAGTCTAAAGAATTATATGTACAAACGAATTTTAGAAGTAATTTTTAGCAAGAATTCCTCTGTGTTTCATCATATAAATTTATAACATATGTTTACTGCCAAAGTAAAAATTAAACCACAAGTATCTTATTCTACTAATTACCAACCTTTATTTCCCTTATATTATGGCAGGAGATTTGAATATATCTCATTATTAGAGCACAGAACGAAATCTTGTGAAAATAAAGAAACAAAAATTCCTGGGTTTCATGCATGAATTAAATAAATATTAACAAATCCATAAAAAATAAGGCAAAATTTATCGTAAAGCAGACAATCAGAAACTCAAACTCTAAAGATGACTGGAGAACTTATATAATCCTGGAGAGAGTTTCTCTTCACTCCTCTTCTCTCAGAGTGTGAGTATGAGCAGTCTCCCCAAAAATCCTCTTGTATTTATTAATTATATATATATACATTGAGATCATGAGTTTTGTTATGTATATATAT
>KZ806886.1:905276-939186 GCA_000696205.2 Oncopeltus fasciatus
TAATTAAAATAAATTAAATATACTTAGATGATTTTAGTTGGGGTTCGGTCAAGGTAGTCTAAAATTTACCATTGAAATGGAATTTGATTATCAACTCCTCTTCCTAGACAGCCTTATTATCCGTAACACCAATGGCTCTATCTCCACAGACTGGTATACCAAGCACACTTACTCAGGTCGTCTCCTCCACTTCAAGTCATATCACCCTCATCATCAAAAATTAATGTGGCCAAAATCCTCATCTACAGATCACTCACACTCTCTGACAAGATATTCCACAGCAAAAATATTAAACGTGTTACTGACATCCTCCTGTTCAATGGTTTTCCTACTCACACCATTAAAAAACTTGTAAAATAATTTTTTATTTCCACTTCTCCAACAGGATAGCTCCACCTCCCCCAAAATAATGACCTCATTTTCCGTTATCCTCCTTATATTCCAAAACTTTCTGAAAATATTAAGAAATCTCTCAGAAAAACTTTCCCTAACCTTAAGCTTTCCTTTTCCACCAACAACAAACTAAAATCTATTTACACCATTCTCAAAAACCCCATCCCTCTTCCGAACAGAACTAATGTCGTCTACAAAATTCCCTGTTCCACACCTAATTGCCATGGTTCTTACATTGGACAAACAAAAAACTCTATTTCCCGTAGAATAAATAACCATAAAAATGACATACAGAATAAACTAATAAAAACTGCCCTCACTAAACATGTTTTTCGAGAACACACATTTGACTTCGATAGCATAACCATTCTTTCCACTGAGACCTTTTATCTGAAGCCGTTCACATTAACTTACAACACTATCCAGTTAACGAACAAATTTCTTCAACTTATTCAAACATTTACAACATTCTAAAAACCATTAGCCCTCCTTATTAATAAACCTGTCAAACATTTTTCCCAGTTCCTAAGTTACCTATTCCTTCTTTTTCTTTGTCCTTTTTATTGCCCCCATTTTGAAATAGGCCACTCTCCCTTTGTACCTTCCGCCCTTACCTCCCCCACCCACGGTGTCTTTGGGTAATTTTTGAAAAATTATATTTTCTCCTCAGTCATGGAAATGTGAACTTAGGGACAGGACGTTCTCTCTCGTCTTCATGATAGGCAGGTGTGGTAAATTACTGTTTTAATTTATTTAATTATTTTTTAAGAGGTTGTTGTCTGCATGTTTTTTTTTTTTTTTAAATTCTCTTACATAGCTTTCTACATTCATACCTTTGATATCACATTACATTATGTTAATTCTATATTATAATATCGTCAATTAAAATTAAGAAACATATATATTATATGTAATATAATTCTCTATTCAGCCCTGAAGAAGCTTACAATGTAAGCCGAAATGTTGACAGATAATCTTTTAAAAAAAGTACACTTTTTTTAATTTGTAATTTTTTAAAAATCTACCTTGACCAAACCCAAACTAAAATCATCTAAGAATAATATCTATGGTCAAAAAACTCTCCATTTCAAATTAAATATAATTTTCCCTTTCAATTCAGGCCACTCTCAAACACAAGGAAATGAGACTGCAGCTAAACAGTTTACGCAAATAACCCGTCCCCTACAAATATGTGTAATAAATTACATCAAGATGTGGGCTAAAAGATGAAATCCAAAAAAGCTGTAAAAATTTAACAAACTGAAAATTGCCTAGAAAATAAAAAAAAAGTAGTGGATAAGCCTTATAAGAGGAAGGTATAAGTGTTTGTCCAATGATTAAGAATGGGACACACAAAAATAACACAAATACTTTAATTAAAAAAAAGGTCAAACCAAAATGCAAATCCTTTCTATCTCTACTGTCCAACACATATAATAAGACTGCACATTACCAAAACAAATATTTATAAACCATAAAAAATTATGCAGATGAGAGGAAGCACTAAAAGAAGGCTCGGAGAATCAATTTATAAATTAATTCAACTATTAGAAGAATTTTATCTTTAAAATGAAATATAAAAATTTTATCAATAACTGATAATATCTTTAAATCATAGACTGAATAAAGAAAAAATAATGAATTATATATAGACACACACATGTGCATGCACGCACTCACCCGCCCGCACACAAACGACAGAAAATAAATAGATTTTACAGCCCTGAGACGTGAAAGCTTATCTTAACAAACAATAACCACCACTTCACAATCAACCAGCAGTGAATGAAACAAAGATAGCTTCCCTCAGAAAAAATGAATTTCATAATTGTATGATTTAACACTTTCCACTGAAGTTAAGATTGATTTGGTAATATGCAACAGAATTTGGTACGCCTCTGTGCACCCTCAAGCTTGTTAGGAATGTTTTATCACCCTAACAGTGAAATAAAGGAAAAATATATTGTAATCTAACACATATCAACCCCTACCTTTTACCAGGTATTTGTCCAAATAATGAATAATGCTGGATAACTTAAGCTTTTAGGAAAACATATAAAAATAAATTTAGCTTTTAAAATAAAATAACTTAATATAAAAACAATATACTATAAAACAACTCAGAATATAAAATAATAAAAACAGATAAATCTAAACAAAATGAGAATGTTGGCTTTGCCATTGTTAGGAATGAAGAAACCTAGAAGTACAAATTACCCTCAAACCCAATCCATAATATTGAATATTACATTCAGCTGAGCTGCTAGCAATTTCTTCTGCACTGCATTACCAAAAATAATACAACTACTAAAATATGTTCAATTTCTGTACTTCAAAGTTCAGTAAATTATATCGGGATATTCACTCAAATATAATAGTATTTAACTCCAAAATTGGATGGAAATATTAAATAGCCTCAATAAATGAATGTAATAAGCTATTATATAAGTAATAAAATATTAATTAAAATAAATTAAATATACTTAGATGATTTTAGTTGGGGTTCGGTCAAGGTAGTCTAAAATTTACCATTGAAATGGAATTTGATTATCAACTCCTCTTCCTAGACAGCCTTATTATCCGTAACACCAATGGCTCTATCTCCACAGACTGGTATACCAAGCACACTTACTCAGGTCGTCTCCTCCACTTCAAGTCATATCACCCTCATCATCAAAAATTAATGTGGCCAAAATCCTCATCTACAGATCACTCACACTCTCTGACAAGATATTCCACAGCAAAAATATTAAACGTGTTACTGACATCCTCCTGTTCAATGGTTTTCCTACTCACACCATTAAAAAACTTGTAAAATAATTTTTTATTTCCACTTCTCCATCAGGATAGCTCCACCTCCCCCAAAATAATGACCTCATTTTCCGTTATCCTCCTTATATTCCAAAACTTTCTGAAAATATTAAGAAATCTCTCAGAAAAACTTTCCCTAACCTTAAGCTTTCCTTTTCCACCAACAACAAACTAAAATCTATTTACACCATTCTCAAAAACCCCATCCCTCTTCCGAACAGAACTAATGTCGTCTACAAAATTCCCTGTTCCACACCTAATTGCCATGGTTCTTACATTGGACAAACAAAAAACTCTATTTCCCGTAGAATAAATAACCATAAAAATGACATACAGAATAAACTAATAAAAACTGCCCTCACTAAACATGTTTTTCGAGAACACACATTTGACTTCGATAGCATAACCATTCTTTCCACTGAGACCTTTTATCTGAAGCCGTTCACATTAACTTACAACACTATCCAGTTAACGAACAAATTTCTTCAACTTATTCAAACATTTACAACATTCTAAAAACCATTAGCCCTCCTTATTAATAAACCTGTCAAACATTTTTCCCAGTTCCTAAGTTACCTATTCCTTCTTTTTCTTTGTCCTTTTTATTGCCCCCATTTTGAAATAGGCCACTCTCCCTTTGTACCTTCCGCCCTTACCTCCCCCACCCACGGTGTCTTTGGGTAATTTTTGAAAAATTATATTTTCTCCTCAGTCATGGAAATGTGAACTTAGGGACAGGACGTTCTCTCTCGTCTTCATGATAGGCAGGTGTGGTAAATTACTGTTTTAATTTATTTAATTATTTTTTAAGAGGTTGTTGTCTGCATGTTTTTTTTTTTTTTTAATTCTCTTACATAGCTTTCTACATTCATACCTTTGATATCACATTACATTATGTTAATTCTATATCATAATATCATCAATTATTATTGTATTCTCATGACATTGTATTTCTACAGCCCTGAAGAAGCTTACAATGTAAGCCGAAATGTTGACAGATAATCTTTTAAAAAAAGTACACTTTTTTTAATTTGTAATTTTTTAAAAATCTACCTTGACCAAACCCAAACTAAAATCATCTAAGAATAATATCTATGGTCAAAAAACTCTCCATTTCAAATTAAATATAATTTTCCCTTTCAATTCAGGCCACTCTCAAACACAAGGAAATGAGACTGCAGCTAAACAGTTTACGCAAATAACCCGTCCCCTACAAATATGTGTAATAAATTACATCAAGATGTGGGCTAAAAGATGAAATCCAAAAAAGCTGTAAAAATTTAACAAACTGAAAATTGCCTAGAAAATAAAAAAAAAGTAGTGGATAAGCCTTATGAGAGGAAGGTATAAGTGTTTGTCCAATGATTAAGAATGGGACACACAAAAATAACACAAATACTTTAATTAAAAAAAAGGTCAAACCAAAATGCAAATCCTTTCTATCTCTACTGTCCAACACATATAATAAGACTGCACATTACCAAAACAAATATTTATAAACCATAAAAAATTATGCAGATGAGAGGAAGCACTAAAAGAAGGCTCGGAGAATCAATTTATAAATTAATTCAACTATTAGAAGAATTTTATCTTTAAAATGAAATATAAAAATTTTATCAATAACTGATAATATCTTTAAATCATAGACTGAATAAAGAAAAAATAATGAATAAATGACTATATAAATCATTTATTTGAATATAATTATTTATATTTTACTAAATAAATATTTTGCATATAAGAAATAGACTATAAATAATTATGTGAATAATATATTTGGTACATAAATAAAATGTGAATGGGAGTTAAAAATGTATTTGTACGTACATAAAAAGGCATGCATAAACACAAACATATACATGAGTTTATTTAGTTTTGAATATAATACATCATACATCATATACTTAAGTCAATTAAACTATTATACATCACAAAATAAATTAAACATTACTAATTATATACTAGAAATGCAAAGGGAGCCAGAAAAAAAGTCTTACTACCTCAGCCAGGACACGAACCCAGGTCTCCTGATTACCAGGCAAGTATGTTGATCACAGCACTACCATGCTAGATAATCTCTCAAACTCCCCGCATTTTGCTCCGAGTCTAAACCCCCAAGAAAGACTAATAAATCGTCTTATACTCGAAGGAGCTAACATTGTCGGCTATTTGTTAGACTCCAAATTTTTCCAATATTTATTTTTAAAATAATGATATTAGTTGTAGTATGTAATCTGACATTAAATTTTATATAAAAAATGTAAAGCGAGCCAAAAAAAATCTAATTACCTCAGCCGGGACGTCCTGTCAAGATTATATAGGTGGTGTCATTATTAAAAAAATAACACCTAATAATATTGGTATAAAGCTTATTTATGTCTACTTTATGAATAAAATAAATTACGTATTATTATTGTTTAAGTCATGAAGGATTTCTAAAATTGAACATTTATAACAGACAGAAAAAAAAATTATGAAGGGTTCTTTGTTTAATGTTTATTCCTTTAAAAGTTAAGTCAAATGAACACTATATATATATAGAGAATCAAGAACAGGTCGGATAGAGAGTGCAGTGCAAAAAGAAAATATCACAAGGAGCAAAACTTTCGGGGATCTCTCCCCCCTTGTCAGTGAAAAATGAAGAGATACTAGGCTGTGGGAGTTGTGTCAACAATCGACCTGTTCTTGATTGCTACATATCGCAACCGCGAGTGTTTCATTTTCTATATATACTTTATATATAATCATCTTCTGCTTCTTGTCCTGTGGGGTTGTGGAAAGTTAGCAGATGAGGAATACAAAGATAAGTAAGAAGACATTATTTCCTATTTAGTATCTTAATAATATTCATTTCTTTCAATAGTTCATAATAATAGTATTTATTGTTAAACTAGAAAAACTACACAAAATCGTGTTTCAGTGAATTTCGAATGAATTGACTTATTTAAGTTCTTCTTATGGCTGACTNCACATATATTTATATAATTGAAAAAATTATTAATATAGAGTATTTTTACAATTTGTTGTAAAAGTTACAATAACATGATACAATGTCAGGCAGTAAGAAAACCCAGAGGCAAAACCCTAAAATTTTACTTAAAAAAGAATATGCTATTATGTCTCTTATTAATTATTAATAATTGTGTGCCTCATGCTAAAACCTTTTCTTAGGATCAAAAGTGGGAAAAGGTGTGAAGTGAGAAACTCTAACAGTATACAAAAACTAAACAGAATTGAGAAGTGCTAGCGATTGACCTGGTTTTGATTCTACCACTCTTTTTTAGTAAAAATAAGACTCTTGAAATTAAATTAAAAAAAAAAAAGGATCTTAAACAATTTTTAAGTTTTTTTTTTTTTAACCATTTTTTGTTATTAGGCCATATTCATGAGATGTAGCAAAGTTAAAAAGCAGATCCATCACCCCGAAATACATATAGATGAAGTGATAAAATAGGTTCAATATTTTTTTTCCTGAACAAAACACAATTTGACTCATTGATATAGGATATTTTCTTTAGAGGCAAAGTTACGTCATAAGGTAACATGCAATTTTTTCACATTATAATTGTACTTCTCTACCATCTCACAGGCATGCAACCAGAAACTAAGAAGTATGATGTTTCACACACTATTTCCAATGTAAGTTTTTTTAAACTTTTAGAATTCTTAAAGATAGGGGAGAGATTTGAAAGTACTTACTCTAAAAGTGAAGGAGGAGATCTTGCCTGGATGACGAGTGGTAGAAGGTGGTTGAGAGGTGAGTCGAGAGAAGACATTTTCTTCTCGAGAGGTCTGACGCCGGTATTGTGGTGGTGAGCCAGGAGGGGAACCTCCTATATCCAGCCCTCTCTCCCTGCACCATGACTTATGGTTAGTCACCACAACCTCCCTTTACCACCAATTACTTATATATAAGGCTTAGGGCTCAAAATGTTTAGTACTGACAATGTAGAAATACCGAAGCAAAGATTAGCTTTTTGCAAAGAATGATTACAAATGAATAGAATTTAGTCAGTTTTATAAAAGTTAATATTTGTAAAGCGTTTGGATATCCCATGTTTTTAATGCGAATATAAGATTTCAATAAATTTATATTCAATTCTCAGTTAGAATAATGTATTAATGAGAGGATTCTAAATAGCAGTTATAAATATTATTAATGATAGAAATATTTAAAATGTGATAACAGAACGAATTTCCAAAAGTTAATTTGCCCCTCACTTTTCATATCTTCTATGGATGGATCAATGAGCAAATCAATAGTTGACGGAGTTAATAAACAATGATATAAGAATAGTTAATGTTACGGGAATAAATCAGCTGCAATGCTCATACTTAAATATCAGCTGAAATATTTTAAATGAACAAACTGTATGATATACTTTTAAAAAATGATATCAATACAAAGATATTAGCATTTCTCCACTTATTTATTTTTTTGCTTTTTAAAGGAACTAGAAGACTATCAGCTGTTTTATATTTATAATGATTTAGAGCTTTTCAATAAATAGATCAATCCTTACATAATAAATTATTTAAAAAAAAACATAAAAAATTCTGGTTTAATATTACTATTAATTATAAATAATAATTTACAATAGAATTTGAATTTATTTAAATAATGGCTACATGGGTGTTTTAAATTATAAAGGAGGCTAGCTCTATGACACAAAGAAATTGAAATTAATTATTGTAAGCAATTGTAAAAAGCTAGAAATGGTAAAGAGAAGGAGTATAAAACTGAATAAGGGGATAGTACAATATTGTTGGAGAATAGCTAGAATAAAAATTAGTAATAGCAAAACTATGAAAATACAATAACCTATTTTCAGTATTCCCCAAATAGAGGCTCTAAATTTTATTGTCATGCATTTTGAAGAGCTGAAATATGATAAAAAAAATGTAAAAACATAAGGCAGAAGGAATAAATAATAATTAGCTTGCTATGAATTATGGAAAAAGAAGAAGAAGGAGGAAAAAACTTTTTTTTTCTTTGTTACAACAATTTAAATCATAAGTTTTTTTTTTCATGTTTACTTATGGCAATGTATTTCAACTTCAATTTTTACAATGTAAGCCAAAATGTGCAGACAATAAAAAAAATACATTTTTTGAACAACCTATAAAACAACTATTTAAAAAAAAAAATGTGATCTTCATCTTCTGATAACAGTATATCCTTGACAAAAGGATCAGTTGATAAAGATTTAGTATCCATAGAACGCTTTTTGTTGTAAGATCATAATTCTTTAAATCTGAAAGTCTTAAAGCAGAGATATAATACTGATTTGTCAGTTGGTCTAGTCTTACACTCTTTTACAATTTTTTTTTAAAATGAGCATCCTGCTCAATATACAGTTCATGAAAACCAATATATATATGTAAATATAAATTATTTATTTATTAAGATACAACCATTCTTGCATAGTAAGTTGGTAAATCTGGAACTAACAATAAAATGTGAATTGCAATAATATTAGACAATTTTATTCATTACAAAAGTAGATAGATCTTTTAATATTGATAATTAAACATACTTGTTACCTTTAACAAAATAAATGTTTTTTGTGTACAAGTACTAATTAAACCCCACTACCCATACTCTAGCTAATATTTGAAAAAAAACGCCCTTTCTTAAAAATCGTTTTAAATAAAAGAGATGAATATAATTTTTATTGCATTCAAAATTCAATGAGATAGGATGTTAACTATTTCATAAAAAAAACTTTTTAACTGAGCACTTTATCTAAACATAACATAATTCTGAGTCCGGTATAAGATGGTCTGGACTGTACAGTTTTTAAGAGGTTTTAAAAATGTAAAGTATTATTGACTTTTTCAATAATTAGTCATAATAAATTATGTATATATTTGAGAGGACAAACATGATTTTAGCTTATAGTTTAGGTTCTAACTAATAAACGTTCCCCTCTCCCCCCCCATTCTTAAAATTCATACGATTCAAGAAATATTCAGTAATTATGTTTTTCTTCATAAGTTCTATGAACTTAAAATTATTGGAAGTATATTGCTAATAAATACTCAGTAATGTATAATAAAAAAAATTAATTGTTACCGGTAAATTAAAAAAAGTTTGCTAAAAAATATGATAAATATTCAAAAAGCATTAATCTTTATATTAATAATAATAAGTCCAAACTTTAGCTTTACATCATAATTAAAGAAAAACATTAAAATAGGAAAAGGAAAAATGAACTATATTATTATAACTTATTATTATCATACTTCTGCCTTACTAGATCAGATTGTAAAAATATTAATATGTAGTACAGCAATTATATATCATATTATTAATGATTAATTAATTATCATGTTAAGATTGTAAGCAAGTTATACATCCCCATCCATGCAGTGAAAGTTAATTGACACCACATATCCTTCTACACTTAAATTTATTTAAAAATTGGTAATTAAAAAAGTAATTGTTGTCTATTGCATATCTACATTAATTTTTCATGAAGATTAATTTCTAGATATTATAAATATACAGATATAATTTATTGGTCACAAATCTTTTACTCAGTTATTTATTTAATTTTTTTAAAACTTACTAGGAGCCCATCTGCTGATTTATACACATATTGATTTACTTTTTAATAAATAATTCAAGCCAATATAATTTTCTTGGGCATGATGCTATGATTGTACTACTTCCTCAGAAGAGAAATATGTTACTAGAGTCTAACTTATTCCAGATTTTCAGTATTGGCAAAATTCTCTATAATTTTGATAGTTCTAAGTTATTTTTATTTAAAAGCTTACAGCTCTAGGCAATTAATAATATAGCCTGGCATTTATTTTAAGCTTTTAGCTTTTTTTAATATTAAAAAAATTATTTGAGGAATAATTGTAGGACTAGAATTTACTTTCTATTTAATATAAAATAGTCCTTTTTGAGCCTGATATTTAAGAATTTTTCAACTTTTGTCAGCAATTACACACACACAAAAAAAAAATCCAAGTNAGATTTTGAAGAGGAAGCCAATTAATTAAACTGAAGAATATTATTCCAAAGTCATGTCCTCTCTACTTTAAATTAAAAACAATTATGTTTTTTAATCAGTTCAGTGCTCATATAACGAAATTGAAATTGAATATTGTTTTATAAATAGTGTCCTCAATCATCAAAACTCAAATAATCAGGAACCATGTACATTTATAAAGAAATTAAAAATTAAATGTCATAATTATTTTCATTTTGCCACAGTCACTTTAAAAACAGCATAGTTCTGGCATTCAGTGTTCCCCTAAAAAATATCAACTATCAGAATAGTCACTCCACTGTAAATATATAAATATTCATAGCAATGAAAATTTCTGAATAATTAAATACACAAAGTTTACTCATGAAAGAACCTTACAATTTTCATATGAAATAATGTTTTTCCACCATCAGCACTTTTAATATAATAATTCATTTATTCATCTGAACAAGTTATAAATTAAAATTACAACAGATAAAATTAATTTATAAAACAGATAAAATTAAGGTAAAGCACACTGATGTTAGGAAAAAGGTTTTACCATTTATCCCCAAATTAAATTTTAAAATTTACTGTCTATTAAAATTACAGCAATACACACACACACACACACACTCTAGCATCTGAGATTTTCCAATTATAAAACCCAACATGGTATCTATGCTTCTTTTTGAAAACCGCTAAATGAATTCTTTAATGGTTAAAATCGGTCAGGGGGAGAGGAGAACAAATTTCAAAATTATAATATATTCATTATTATAATATATATTAGAATTAAAATAGGAAGAAGAGTACTTCAAAGAAAACCATTAAATGTTTTCCCACCTCAGTTATAGACACAGAAATACTACAAATAAAGAGAATACTAAAATAAATAAACAACAAAATTTGAACACACTTTTAAGGAAAAAAAAGATGAATCTTCCTTTATGAATGTTTTAATAAACAATAATACATTTTTTTTATTTACCATATTAGAGTCCCTGCATTATAGCCTAGTACCACCAAGTCACTTTACTCTAGTTAAGTTTTTACCATAGATCAAATAAATACTAACAAATTCATCGCAGCTCCAGTCAAAATAAAGTTTATATAATAAACACATTGACATTACCACTGATATAAATAAGTACTAAACTTCTAATACAAATTTTAACCCTTTAAATTTTAAACTAGGACTATAACCTTAATGGAAAAGAATCTGTGTGGATGAGAAATATTAAATTTAAATACAAATAAAAATATAGCCAATCTAAGAAGATTGATGATAATCAATCAAACTAGATATNTTGATAATATATTAATTTACACTTACATTTCGGCATATGTTGTAAGCCGTTATTAAATCATATGTACAATGGAATCTCCATGAGAGATGGAACAACATTTGTGGTTTTTGTCATTAATATGTCTGTTTTTCATCAACAGACTTAACGATGTCCATTCTCTTTATTTTCTGTTGACTAAATTTGAAAATTCTGCAGGGAATCTAATTTTTTTAATTCAAAAAATAATTTGACAATGTAGAAATTATAGCTCCTGTATTCAAGGGTTCTTTTAGTAACTGAACTGCCAATATCTACAATACAATCTTTTGATGGAATTACAAATTGCTAAAGAATAAAATTATAGTGTTTTGCACTTGCTTAAAACATTATTTTTATCTGAATGATTAATTTTAAATGCAAGAAAAATATGTCTCTAAAAATCTCATTCATTGTTTGATAACCTTATATTATAATTACATTATACTGAAATTGCTCTCTTCATAAAATTATAAATTCCTTTATACCCTTCATAATACTGAGTAAAGTAAGAAACATGAAATGACATTGAAACATGATATTGACTATGAATTTAAGCATTTTTATACAAATTATTAATATATATGATTGTATCATACGTCTCGGGCTGTGGAGAGGGTGAACGAGAGATATTGTTGCTAGAAGGGCTGCTTCCATTATCGGTTGATCCCTTACCCTCAACCAAATGTTTAAGAAGCTGCTCCTGCATTTCACTTTCTCGTTTCAACTAAACATATGAAAACAATAATTAAATACTAAATATATTTGTCATGTAAATGAAACAATAGTTTATCCTTTAATTATGACTCTTCAAAAGTTAATGACTTATCACATGAAGAGGATAATTTTCAATATAATATTAACTATCGTAAGCCATCGGCCCAAAGGGAGCCGGGATCCCTCAGCTCAATGACAGCGAGGACCCTTGGCTCAGTTTCAGAGGGAGCCCTCAATTCAATGACAGCGAGGACGACCGACAGCCCTTTAATAAAAATTATCTATATACAATAAAGATTAATAAAATAAATTGAGGGTTTATTTAAGATTATTTAATTAAATTCTTATGAAGTCTGAGAGAGTCAAATCGATTCAAGATTGGGTTAGAAAGTAATGGGGGGAGAGAGAGAGAGAGAGAGAGAGAGAGAGAGAGGGGCACTCACATGGAGGGAAAATTAGAAGGAAGAACATAGGTACCCCTCCGGGTAAACTTGGGAGAGCCTCCTTTTCGTTGGACTACAGGTGATCCAGGAGCTGATGACGGTACTCTGTAAACAAATGGATTTTATTAATTAACATAGATTTATTTAATCACAATATAACAAATTATGAAACTAAGGAAATAATAAACTAACATTTAATTATTAGGCCCCATAAAGTATATAAAAATAACATTTGTGCCAAATTGATACATTAGCGAAATTGTCTTGAATTCATTGTTTTTGTTTTACAGAAAGACTAATGGTGCATGCATATTGGATGTAAGAAATATATCTAGGATAAATATATAACATGCAGTTTTAGCTTTAAAATTAAAATTACTTTCAATGCTTCTTTAATTATTTTGCCCAACAGATTTTGAAGAGGAAGCCAATTAATTAAACTGAAGAATACAATGTAAAGTAACTTAATATTTTTTTTAAGAAAGAAGAAGTTAATAAACCAATAATCCAAGATTGAAACAAATAAAATAATAAGCCTTGATAATGAAAAAAAAATTATTGAGCATGAAGTAAAGTCTTAATAAAAATAAAATAACAATGTTATAACATAATTTGGTTAGACTTACACAAGTTGTAAGATAAACAGCACAAAGGGCTATTAAAAATGTCCATCAGAGAGTAGCTGGATGATATAAGATTTTAAAAATATCATTGATCATATACATTAGAAAATTTTACAACTAATTGATAAAAGTTTACATATCATTATGTTCAATAAACCATTTCCTAACTCAAATATGAATGAAGATATTATGATTACGAAGATCTGTCCCTCTATGCACTGCCTTCCTCATCTGATTTCAACCAAAAATTAATTGTTTCTTTACAATAAAAAGCCAAAACTGTATTTGGATTTTATATTTTAAAATAGGAATTCTTGCAAAACATTCATAATTACATTCTTCAATATCTTTCTTAATATGGATTTTTTTAAAATGTTTTATTATTGCCTTGTATCTTTAAGGTTATATACTTTTTTATATTCTTGAGTAATGTTTTGAACATTTCAATAGAACTAAGATAAATTTCTTAAATAAAAACCTAATTTAGAAATAGTATAGATGAACTCCCTATGATTGTCTGAGCTTGAGTGGATCCTATTTTATAAATATTCCTTTTTAGTTTTAATTTTTTGTAAATAATAAAGATAACTGAATGTCTGTATATGTATTTAAACTATAAATTATTTATTTCCATGTAATTTATAGTTATAGTTTCATATCATAATAAGAGTATGTGTGTGTGTGTGTGTGTGTGTGTATATATAAGCAATTTGGCTTTTTTTTTTTTTGCCCTCTAAAGAAAAAAACTTACTTGATTGTAGTGAGACTCCTCAGGAGAGGAGGGGGAGCAAGTCTCTCAGGTGAGGCAGTAGCTGAGGTAGAGCCTTTTCTTAACTCTGGAGCAACATCACCACTTGATGGGAACAAGAGGTCTATAGGGGCCAGGGTTTTTCTAGACTTCTTCTTGCGTCTGTGGAACATGTGAAATACTTTCGATAATTTATTATTAGTTGACAACTGCTTCTGCTGACACCTTTGATGGAATGCCTATTTCTGTATTTAAAGAATAAGTTCAAGAGATGAAGGAATTTCTCTCAGTCATCATTAGATCTGAAGAAGTTAATCAACCAACTATATCAGATAGTATTTCTTTAAGTACATTATACATTTCCAAGTTCTCAGAAAAATATAGTATACTTACAAAAGGCAGTGTAAAATAAATATGCTATACTTAACTTCCTGATATTTTGAGTAGGATAGTAAATGAAAAAAAAAATATAAGTCAGTTACTGTTTCTACATGGCTAATTAATACTTTATGTACATGATTCGATGATAGTTGGCTATCAAAAGTCGCACATACAAATATGCAAGGTTTTAACCATGGGTCAAAATAATAGAGTATTTTAAATGATTAATTTATTATTGATAATATATTAATTTACACTTACATTTCGGCATATGTTGTAAGCCGTTATTAAATCATATGTACAATGGAATCTCCATGAGAGATGGAACAACATTTGTGGTTTTTGTCATTAATATGTCTGTTTTTCATCAACAGACTTAACGATGTCCATTCTCTTTATTTTCTGTTGACTAAATTTGAAAATTCTGCAGGGAATCTAATTTTTTTAATTCAAAAAATAATTTGACAATGTAGAAATTATAGCTCCTGTATTCAAGGGTTCTTTTAGTAACTGAACTGCCAATATCTACAATACAATCTTTTGATGGAATTACAAATTGCTAAAGAATAAAATTATAGTGTTTTGCACTTGCTTAAAACATTATTTTTATCTGAATGATTAATTTTAAATGCAAGAAAAATATGTCTCTAAAAATCTCATTCATTGTTTGATAACCTTATATTATAATTACATTATACTGAAATTGCTCTCTTCATAAAATTATAAATTCCTTTATACCCTTCATAATACTGAGTAAAGTAAGAAACATGAAATGACATTGAAACATGATATTGACTATGAATTTAAGCATTTTTATACAAATTATTAATATATATGATTGTATCATACGTCTCGGGCTGTGGAGAGGGTGAACGAGAGATATTGTTGCTAGAAGGGCTGCTTCCATTATCAGTTGATCCCTTACCCTCAACCAAATGTTTAAGAAGCTGCTCCTGCATTTCACTTTCTCGTTTCAACTAAACATATGAAAACAATAATTAAATACTAAATATATTTGTCATGTAAATGAAACAATAGTTTATCCTTTAATTATGACTCTTCAAAAGTTAATGACTTATCACATGAAGAGGATAATTTTCAATATAATATTAACTATCGTAAGCCATCGGCCCAAAGGGAGCCGGGATCCCTCAGCTCAATGACAGCGAGGACCCTTGGCTCAGTTTCAGAGGGAGCCCTCAATTCAATGACAGCGAGGACGACCGACAGCCCCAGCGGGGACCATCAGGCTAGCACCAGCCCTGTATTACTCATGCTCCAGTAAGGTACGTTCAGGAGAATCTCTCTTACTCCTGTGCCGCCAGCCAGGTCCAGCTGAAGGACAGGACCCCACTACAGCCACAGAGATACTTCACTCAGCAGCAGCCAGCACTGCATGAGTGTCACGCAGACATTTTCCAACCTTTCCACCTCCTACTTCCCCTGACATGTACGCTATCATGGAAACCTTTTCTACTAGAACCCAATCCATGATAGAATCCATTAAATCCCCTCATTAACTTCATCACAGCCCTTATTGCCTGCTTTCTTGTTCCTCAACCATGAATACCCTTACCAGCGAATTCCTCACAGTTCTCCTATGGAATGTCAATGGAGTACATACACACAAAGATGAATTGACATTATTTCTCGATAATAGAAATGCTGAAATTGCACTTATAACAGAAACACGACTTACATCACGAAAATACATCAATATACCAGGGTACAGAACTTATAGGATTGAAGACCCAGACAGAAAAGCCCATGGTGGGGCAGCCCTCCTGATTCACAGCTCCCTCTCCCATCACCTGATTCCCTATCTTCAATCTACCACTGTCACTCTCACCCTTCACCTTCTCTATCACTCTAGCGACAGTGTAATGTTCTCAAAGAAACCCAGAACTTCTGTTAAGTTCAGCTAATTCTTTGACTCACTGGGCTCACATTTCCTCATTGGTGGTTACTACAATGCGAAGCATCTACAATGGGGCTCCAGGACAACTAACTCCCGTGATCGTACCCAGAACACTTACCTTTCCTCCAGGCATCTCACTACCCTCTCTCTGAAGGTATTGGACTCTTGAGCCAAAGGTCATAGGTTTAATGCTACAGCACACATTAAGTTTTTCTTTCATTTTGTCTTCTGTTTGCAATGAAACAGTGAATTCCTGGTACTTCTAGGCAATTACCCAGCCCTAAATGGGTACAATTCTTCATTAAATGGGTAAAAGCAGGCTTCCAAAACTGTGTGCTCACCACACGTCTTCTCTAGTGTGCCCTAGATCAAGAATAAATATATCCTTGACATGAATTTCCCCCTTGGGCCTGTTTTTTTTTTTTCCTGCAATAATATAAAATCACTCATTTATGCATTTTTGTTAATTAAAAAAAAAAAAACAACATAAAAATGTGCACGTGTCCTCCTAAGATGAAGAGATTTTCAAAGTTCTCAGTTGGAAAGAAATTAAAATCATGCAAAGGATTTGCCATCTTACAACTCTGTAACAGAACTTTATTAGCATCAAAAATTTTGAAGGACTCTCAAGTCTTACACTGCAAGGTTTGAGACCTGCCTAGGGTGATCTTTTTTTGTGTAACAAAAGCTTGTTCAGTTCCAAAAGTGTTTAGAATCAATGACCTTAATTGGTTAAAAGTTACAATTTAAAAAAAACAACAACGAATAAATCTATGAAACTTAATCACTTGAGATTTGATATGGTTTTACACCATTCAATAGTAAATTGAATTGACATCTGATTATAAACCACTTATTTATATTTACCTGCTCATTTTCTGCTTGTAATTCACGAAAAGCAGCATCTTTTTCTGCATTCATACACAAACTATGAAGTGTCATATTATAAAGTTTTTCCAGGAGGTACGGAGCTTCACCAAGATCAACAAAAAGTCCTAGTAAGTCATCACTCTCAAAAGCAGACTGTAAACAAGGAGATGAAAAATGCTAAAGGTTCAAACAGAATGGGCATGTTATTTCTACTAATTTTATCAGAAAATAAACAAAATAATATTCATTCTAAAAAATGTTTGGTTCAGAAATCATACAGTTAAAGATAGCTTAAGGGTTAAGAAAGGTAGGGAACTGGGTGCTCCCAAGCTTATATCCACCCTTTGTGATATTGATCATGGAAACCATCATCCATAAGACTGGCTAACATCAAGAGCTTTGCACTCTTACCAAAAGGAACCAGTCTACCCAGAATAAAGAGGCCCTTTCAAAAAGTGTGAAACGGACGCATTTTTCAATGGCATTGCCAAGCAAAGTCTCTTATTATAAGCCGTTCTCTATAATCAACCTCACAGTACTCCACCTGATCTATATATATATATAATTTGTGCTACATTTAATATTACTATGGTTTGCCTCCATGGTTAGGCTTAGGTTAATAAAGCACCTGCCATATTGTTTATTTAAAACAGATTTATTTTACTTTTTGCCAAAGAATTCAGTAAGCATTTATCAGCAGCCCTTTGAAGCACTGGAAGAGGCTATACATACCTCATATAAGAGCTCTATTACTCATGAAGGTGCAAACTTCGGATGCTCTCAATGACATCATTAGGTCTGCCACTCGTGCTGCCATTTATCCTTTCTCTTAAAGCTCTAGACCCAGGGACAAGGAAACAGAACTGGCCATTCCCAGGTCAGACTTCCCCTTACATCATCATTGATTTTGTGTGGCAACACAAGATGTTGTGTAAAGTGTTGTCTGATTTGTGTGACAGTAACATGATCCACGATTCCCGGACTAAGGGTTATAAAATTTATGGAATGAAATAACTTCATTTATTACAAATGGGTTTTTTTTTAAGGTTGTAATTTATTTATATCTTTATTAATGATTAGTATTAATACTAAAATGTTTATTAATTATAATAACAATTCTCATTGAATTATTAATGCTGAAAAGCACTGAGGGTGCTTCTAATAAGAAGAATATGAAAATAAACATTTTTTTTTTTTGTTTTGTTTGTAAGACTTGTTTGCAAAGGGTGTCACAACTGAAAATACTAATCATAATACAAACCATTTATTATAAATGAAACATTCCTAGGTTCTATTTAACTGCAAAAATTTATAATGAAAAATGGAAAAACCTTGATTATAATTAATCCATTCATTATTTTTTCATCTGAATTCTATGGATTAATTTTGACACATTTGACTGTTTTAAGTAGCTTGAAAAAATATTACATAAAGAGATAAATGACACAATTATATATCTCTACCTTAGATTCTTCAGCTTGTAGAATCTCGTGCTGGAGTTCGGATATGGCAGATTGAACATGGTCTAAGTTTGCTCGTACAGAATCAACTTCTTCATTTAAAACTGAAGAATTGACAAATCGAGGATCATTCAACATAGCAAGCTTGGTATTAAGCTCCTCCTGGAGCTCTGTCCTAGCCTCTATCTTCCTGTAAAAAAAATTGTACAACACATAGAAAAACTAAAAGTTTTTAATGGGATGCTACAATATGGTTTCTGTAACCAATGATTGGCCCAACCAAGTTCCTGTAAGATTATCTCCAATGAGAAGAAACTTAAATTTTCATATAAAAAACATATATTTTCCAAAAAGAAAGTACTCATAGTTCTTTACTTTTTCCTTAAAAGTTACTCCTTTTTCTTTTGTTTCCTTCCTTACTATTATTACCATATTTTTTTTTTTTTTTTTAATCTTCATCACTGACCATTATTATAAATTATAAATGGATTGTAGTCAGGGTCATTTAAACCACATGGATTGTAATATTTTTTCTGTAACAGTATTCTAAAACGTGTTGTGATAGGAGCCTTGTTACACACCAAACTACTACAGTATTATGAAAACAAAATTTTGATGGCTTCCAAAAATTGTAATGTTGATAATTCATAAAAAAAAATTTTCTTTTTTGATAATTCATTTAAAAAAAAGAGATCTATATTTAAGTAGAATACTACACAATGATGCTTACTTTTCCATTTCTTTCTCCAGGGAAATAGCTGCCTGTCTACTCATGGCCATTTCAGAAATATTCTTTTCTAAAGTTAGCCAGTGGTGCTTGGCCTGGGAAGCTTGATGGTGTCGTCTCCCAAACTTCCGACCTTGGGCAGCCTTACGTAAAGCTGAGACTTCTTCCTGTTTCCGTTTTAAAACAATAGCTTTTGCCTTCTTCTCTGCTTCCAGGTTTTTAATCATAGTAGCATCTTGCCTTGACTTTTTTTTTAATTGGGCAAGTTCTCTTTTTGCACGGCTTTCTACTTCTTTGTATCTTTGTGCTTCTTCTCTCATTTTTTTCATGAGCCTGACCTAAAACACAAATTATTAATTTATTAAATGTAAAAATTATATATATNTATATATAGAAAATGAAACACTCGCAGCTGTGATATGTAGTAATCAAGACTAGCTAGTCTCTCTTCACTCCTTACCCACATAGGGCGAGAGATCCCTGAAAATTTTACTCCTTGTGATTTTTTCTCTTTGTGTGTGCAATGCACTCTCTATCCCACCTGTTCTTGATTACTATATATATAGTAATCATACATGTATATACCAATATATAATACATTACATGCTACTATGAATTATACTAATTGATAATAATTATTAATTAATTAGTGATTTAACTAATATACTAGGAAATGAATAATACCTGAAGCTAAATTTTCTAATCTATATTTTCCTCAAGTGCATTAAGAAGAAAGCTAGTCTAGGTTTCAATATTTTTTCTTTTTAATTTTGGGGAGGGGGGGAGAATTAAGGTACCCTAAATACAGAAAAAACTGGCAAAAAAAATTGAATTTAGAAAATGGAGAATGAAGACTAAGTGTGAGCATGTAAATATAGAACTGAAAAAGTATACTTAAAATGCATTCACTCTCATAGGATGTAAAAGCCAGAGAAAAAACAAAGGAAGAAATTCCTCATCTAACTCAAGTAGCCTCCAGATAACAAAATTCTCTAAATAATGAAGAATAATGAAAAAAAAAAAAAAAAAACATGAATGAGAAACTGAGGCATTAACTGTTTACAGAGAAAATAATATGGTGTATTAAGTCAATGCGAGAGAAGAACAGAATGAGTCTATTTCTAACCGCCCATAGGACAGGATCCTGCATAATGACAAGTAGCCAGAAATAGAGAGGAGGTTAGATACTGCTTACCGTGATAAAAAAAGTTACTTGAATTAATCAAATTGAGAATTTTAATTATTACATGTTATTTTAAATATTGCCACGGGGATGACCTCACAAAGCATGGGAAAATACAAATTGAACATCAATAGACAGGTAACACTAGAAAACTGAAACTATTCACATTCATATTTCTATCATTGTACACATCAAAAAGAACCAATGGAATACAATAGCAGCTGTAGCATCCTAGAGGCAATATTTAAATTTAAAGTTATTAATAAATAAATTCCACTCTCTCTCTCTCTCTCTCTCTCTCTCTCTCTCTGACTACTTGTCATCATACAGAATCCAGTCTTCCGAGCCGTTAGAAGTAGTTCCTTCTGTTCTTTTCTCATATGGATTTACTTAATCCACCTCATACTACTTTCTTGGTGAACAGTTTATGCCTTAGTTTCTCATTCCAGTTGTAATTTTTCTACAGGGTCAAGCTCAAAAAAAGTATCTATGAAAAAAAAGAACATTTCTCTGACATTGCCTGAGTCCATCAATCAGGGAATGAATGTGACCAAACTAATGTATAGATGTGGAAGCATGAGGCAAAGATTAATCTATCTAAAACTGTAAGCCTTTTCCTCACTTATGTGTTGACCAAATACAGAATCTACTCCCAGTTGCTATTACAGCTCTCGGTCTATTGCCTGACTCCGTGCCACTATGCTGCAAGTCTGAACACTCAACTCCATTAATTTCGCTCTGTAAATTGTACTTATTATTTAGTACAAATAAAATATATTATAAGCTCCATTAATTTTTTTTTCTGGCTCCCTGTGCATTTCTTGAAGATAAAATATATTATAATTAAATTAAGGCTCTAAGGAATTATTATAATTGAGAAAAAAAAATTAATTTAATCAGATCCCAATCTGAGCAAGCCTTCACTAAGAAATAAAAAAAAGCTTGA
The DNA here is from genome assembly GCA_000696205.2 of Oncopeltus fasciatus. Taxonomy (NCBI): domain Eukaryota; kingdom Metazoa; phylum Arthropoda; class Insecta; order Hemiptera; family Lygaeidae; genus Oncopeltus; species Oncopeltus fasciatus. The sequence continues at coordinate 926,805 of KZ806886.1, forward strand.
CCAGAGCCAGAAATAATATAAATAGGTGAAGTATCCCTTTAAGATCCCCACAACTGACTATAGATATCCTTTTCCCCTCACCAATTCTACCTTTGGTCATTGAGGTCTGAAATAAAGGGTTGTGCAAAAATGTATAGATAATTTTAAATCATAATTATTGTTTAGTAAAATAAAAATACTGCAAAACATTGTTGCATATATTGTCAATAAAGAATAAAGAAAAAAATATTTACTACTTATTAATCTGACTTAATTGCTACACAAGTTTCGAGAATAAATTGTTTAGTTAAGTCAAGCATTTGGAGGAAGGGTACATTTTGTAGAAGGGGTTTTATTGTTCCAAAAGATGATAGCTATTCTGGATGAAGAATAATTACTTTCACATAATTCATAAGGAATGGGGTAAGGAGTTTGGCAATTTTCACATGATCTCTCATCACTGTATGATAATATCCAAACAGTATACCCTGAAAACAGCTAAGATCTACTACTCCTAAGATTTCATACATAATTTAATTTGCGTTTTAGCAATCTTCTTTCCAAGTCAGAAATTGAATTCATTAAAACCTGGAAGCTAATTAATTTATTTTTATTTTCAATTAAAAATAGTTACTGTGAACCATTATTGAAACCTATAAATTTTTGTTTTAAATTTTACGAAGCACTTAAATTACTGAATATTACATGCCAAATAAAAATATATTTTTCTAAAAAGAGAGAATAGATACTGAGATAGAGAACTGAAAATGGATCCCCTTGGCTAGTTTATAAATTTAAATTGCTAAAACTGATTCATAATTCCATCTTTAATTCATTTCAAACAGCTTTTGCTACTTTGCAAGGAAAAATTAAAATAAACTGATATTTTATACCACTAAAGAACTGAAAAATAAATAGTGCTGCAAGAGGATAACTAATGCACTTAAGAACATTACACATTATCAAATATGGTTATTTTCCTTATGAGATTTCTAATATGATGACAGGTAAGCAAGGTATTAATTAAATTAATCCTTACCTATGTCCCCATTTTTATTAAAAAGTTTACCATGCAGATTAATAATCTGAGTAGAAATTACATAATAATCAGGCATTAATTAAAATATAATTTTATTTAATTCAGAAAGATTTTAAAATTATTGATATACATAAATCATTTAGTTCTTGTAGCAAGTGCCTCCCTAATTCAATGTTTACAAAGAGACTATGTTCCAACAATAAGAATAGTTAATTTATCAATAGAAATCTTCATATCCTAGGCACACACAAAAATTAAGCTTAAATTTGAGATATTCCAAGCTGCTTATATTTGAGTAAGCATTGTTAAAAGATTATTATGGGGAAAATATACATATATTAAGGCTAAATGATGACTGTCTTTGTGGTTTCTTTTTCACACCTGTTTTACCAAATCATTTGTCTTTTCAGCCTTGAAATATAAACTGAATGGACTGAGACTATTTTTTGTAAAACAAATTTTTAGTACAAGGATTAGATTATAAACTGAATGGACATGAGTGGGGATTAAGGGTAGAAACAGGAGATGCAATTTAATTCAGAAAACATAATTTACCCATTACAATAAAATACATATATGAAATATAATTTCTTGAGATACAATGTCAAAGATTATGAAGCTGAAAATTTAAGGAATGGCTTTCTGTTCCCCTTACCCATATCATTTTCACTCTATAGAAAGCTAAAGCACAAGTCTATAACTATATTATTTCACAATAGTAAATTTTTTCTACATCTGATTGCTATTAAATACTGTAATTTATTATTGAAAGTAATATAATTTACCACCCTTTAAATTAAGAATTAAGTTTTATGCACAGCTTATCCATGTTATAAATAAAAAGGTCTCCGGTTTAATTCCCATTATCCTCCCCCATCCCCCCTAACCAGCTTGCTGAATTGAACAACAATGCGTGCTGAAGTTTATTATAAAACAGACTGTTTAGCTTCTTCTAAATAATTATACTAAAAATATATTTTATTTGAGCATAACATTGATTTTTATATTTTCCAGAAGATATGTTTAAAGAGAGAATTTTTAGTGATGAAAGTGAAGCAAACAGAATGATGAATTGATTGTTTTAGTGAAAGACAATTTTCTTTAGGAGATGTTTGAGGATTATAGTAGTGATGAAGTCATATCTAGGGCTTAGATATTTTTATATTATAAGGAATATTGATGAACAAATGCTATATCGATTTTCTCAATTATAAGTGTGACTTGGGATTTTTATGTACTTAGAAACTATCAGTTACATGAAATTGTTCCATAAAAAAGTTTTTCTGTTCCAAAACTATAAATAATAAAATAAGAAAAATAATACAGAAAATAAAAGCATTCACTTGCATTTATATAAGTCATTTTTAATTTTAATTAAAACTAAGGGACAAATCTGATGTTTGGAAGGAAAGTAATGCCACTCAATTTACAAATTGACAAAATAGTCAGGGACCATTAAAATGAACTAAAATGTTTACCTTATTTCTCTTCATATCTTGAACTTCTGAATTCAACTGCCTAATCTGACTTTCATACTGTGATTGATTTCTTAAAAGTTTTGCATGCTCTTTCTTTGCTGATAACAGAGATTTCATTTCTCTTTGCATATCAGACAATTTTTTTTCGTATTCCTCTTTAACTTTTCTCATTTTTTCTGTAGGTTGTTTACTTTCTATGTTTGCTACAAATAAAAAAAAAAGTAAAGAGTTACAGAGAATAGCTGAAAGACAAAAATTACACAAGTTTCAAATGTCTTTTTATTAACAGATAAGCTGATTTCAGAATCTAAGATTCTGCTTCCAAAGCTCAGAAAGAAACTAAGTAGTCGAGTCAATTAAGATTCCAACAGAAGCTTTAAATGTACACTGTGTATGTGAGTGTGTGTGTGCCCGCGCGCAAGTGTGCGTGTGTGTGTGTGTTGTGCGTGAGCTCGTGAAACAGGTAAGTTTTGTTTCAAGTTCCATGAGAAGAGAAGTGAGTGGGAAAAAGGCAGTATTTTTGAAAGGATGGTGGTAACAATGAAAGGACAGTGAAATAAACGCTGTGTCTTTGAAGGGATTAGCCCCTACTTAGGAGTGACCTGAAAACTTTTAAGAGCTAGGCAACAATCTCAAACCCTAGAGATCGCTAATTCTTAGAAGTTTTCAGGTCGCTGGTAAGTAGGGGCAAATACCTTCAAAGCCACCACCTTTATTTTACTTTTCTTTTATCACTATTTTCAAAAATACAGCCTTTTTCCCTTCTCTCCTCCCCCCCCCCTTACTTAGTACCCCAGCAACCATGGGTTGGAACATGAAATTCATGACTCTCTCCCTTCGTTATCCCCATAGGTATGTGTAATTCTTTAATATAGTTTTCTATAAATGTTACTACTATCACAACTTTATAACCACAATTACTATATATATAATTATATTTACATAATTGAATAGGTTGTTCTTTTACTTATATCACTGGTAATTATTTTTTTCATTTGTGTTGTTTTATGTTTGTTATAAAGCCCTAAAGAAGGCCTGAAATTATGACAAAATAAAAAATAAAACCATATCGGTTCACCAATTTGTTTTATTTAATAATAAACCTTTGACTGAACCTCAACTATCTCCTCCTCCTAATTATCAACAGCCAACTAACATTCCATAGATTATCATGAATTTACTTTTCCTAAAAATTAAAGCTTACAATATGAGGCAAGAACAGTGTCTCTTTCCTTTTCAGTTGCAGATATCTTGGCCTGAAGGAGCATCAACTTTTCTTCATACTGTTGTTTCATCAAGTTCAATCGTTTATTAGTGTTTTCAAGAGCTTCAATAAGACGCTGTTTCACAGTAATTTCTGTTGTGAGGTCAGCAATATCAGCACTTAATTGTTCTTCACCAACATCTTCTTCAGTTTCACTTGAGCTGCTTTCTACAAAAAAAAAAAAAAAAATAAAAAGTCAATAATGCATTTAAAAAAAAGACTTGCTATTGGTATAATTTTAATATTCCTGCTTATATTACAGAATAAATATATAATAAATGAATTAATTTAAAGAATGTATGCAGTATATTCTCTGCATAATTCAGATTAAAAGTTAGGAGTTCCATAAGGATTTTTGATTACTGTTGTTTCACATCACTGCCAAGGCATAAAACTTGGCTTATAAAAGTCTGCCACTGCCAAAATTTAATATATTTTAGAGGATTTTGAACAGCTTTTAATACAGTCGTAGATGCTTGCAAGCTGTACTAGATACACAGCATAGCTAGTCCCTGGAAATTTTAAAAACAGAAAACCAAAGGGCTTTATTTAGCAGATAAAGATGAACTGAAGCACCTCATCACCTCATGGAAATATTATCTGATTCAGCATAAATGACAGATTCATTTGCCTAACTTTTGACAATAAATTAAAACTGTCAGACTAACTTGTGATTTTAAGAAAATGTTTCTTGAAAGACTAGAATGCTTCAATCAGGTTGAAAACTGGAGCACTTCACACAAAACTGAAACAGCTATTCCTCTACTACAATTGCTCCATCAGAAATTAAGTTGCAAATACCTGTCCAAATATCTGTGATTATACATTTTAAAATACAATGCAGTGTAAGAGGAAGTCCTGCCGCAGAAAAGATATGCTTAAAGCTCATGAAGCAGACCTAGTTGCTAGATAGTGAAATATGATTCATTATTATTAGATGTGTTTTGTTGGGGTTCGGTCAAAGTAGATCCAAAAAATACAAATTTAAAAAATGTGTATTTTTTAAATTATCTGCCAAAATATCGGCTTAAATTGTAAGTCATCTTCAGGGATATCTTGAAGGCAAGAGGGGACGTCATATCACTAATTTTATTCATTATTATTTTGTGAATATCATATCATTTAATGAGGTTTCATAAGAAGTTTAGAATACTTCATAATTTTTGTTGACATTTATCTCGAATGAAACTGCAAATATTAGATTGGTGGGAGACTTTTAAGGAAATGAAGAGGTGAGATTAATTCATGATTGGGCCATGAAAATTGAACTCAACTTCAGGCCAAAAGGAGAGTTTTTTTGACCGTAGATATTATTATTAGATGATTTTAGTTGGGGTTCGGTCATTGACCAAACCCCAACTAAAATCATCTAATAACAACTTCATTCCAAATTCTGATTTGTTAATAAAGTATTTTTATTATGAAAGTCAGATTCCTACAAAAAAGGATTAAAATAGCAGGGAGTAATATTTGATCATTGATATTAATTTAAATCTCATATAGACAGAGCATGCAATAAACAATGCATTATAAATGAGCTAGTCACATTAGAAAATATTAATTGGATAATCGGAAGCAGAGCTCAGAAAATAATATAAGATTAAGAATAAGATAAGGTTATATTTAAACTTCAAAAACATTTATGAAAATAAATTTGAAAAAGAATATAGAGTATATTAAAGAGTAATACCCACAAGGTGAGAAAATTAACTGTTTCGGCTCCACTAAGAGTTTTAGAATGAAGAAATATATACTAAAGGTTTCTGACAGGTTACTGCAAGCCACTGGGAAATCTCAATCTTGCTCAGGCATAAAAGAACATGAAAGGTAAAATGTTTGTCCCATTTCCTTCCTATAGCCCAGTACATAATGGAGTCAAACACTGTTTCTATGGGAATACTTTCAAGTTTTTCTGTCAAAATAGGGAATTCATAATGAAATATGTTACATTAAGAGTAAATAAAATTTTTAATCTGATTCGGCACAGTTGCCCAAGAAAAAAACAAAGTCACTTATTAATTTGAAGCCAACAGCAAAATATTTCTAGGGAAGAATCATTAGAATAGGATACTTTAGTACATTTTTCCTTTTTATTTATGACTTTTATTGGCTTATCCCATCATTATATCAATACTTATGTTTTTATTTGTGCCACTGTGTTTTTAACTATTTTTTGGCATTTTATGCATCGCTGGGAGTTACTGAAAAATGGAATGAGTTGGAGATGGACAGAGAAACATGACAAAATAGTGCAGCAACTCAAGACACTCTTTTCAACCAATGACCAACACAAAAGCAACACCTGATGAAGACTTACACAATAATTAGAAAGGAAACCTTCTTCATCTGCTTGCTCGAGATATGCTGATACCAGTAAATTTACAACTTGAAACTTTGAGAGAAAATTTGGAAGCCTATGTAACACGGTTCATGAGGCACATGGTAGTAAACACTCACTCAAAGTGGCTGGAGATCATCCCGGTCAACAGAATTACAATTTTGCACCTCGAGTAATCGTCATTGACAATGGGTTAATTCATTTAATTGACCTCTACAGAATTCAGTAGGTACTATGGTATATTGCAGGGTACAGATGCTCATCTTGATATTCCCCAATGATGCAAAAAATATTTTTATAAGTTCTAGTTTCTAGTTAAATTCTATAAATACCACAGGAAAGGTTGTAATTATTGCAGATGATAACACTTCAATATTAAAAGGCAATTCTTGAGCCTAATGAGGGTGTATTAAATGCTATAAAAATAATAAATAATTGGTTAGTTATTTTAAAAAAACAACCTTTTGATATAAAATTTTTTAACACTCTCAATATAAGTCAGTGGTAAAAATTACTTAACTTACATTTAAATAACTGTAATGAATGTTTTAGCTGCATTTACACTGGAAAAAAAAAAAAGAATGTTCAATATTTAGGTATTAAAATAGGCAACTAAAATTTGCCAAAAATTACTGATATATAGACTTCAGACTGGCTTATATTTTTTGTAGACAGAAAATACAGCAGATTTAAGGATGAAGAAAGTTATATACCTCAGGGTGGTGGTTTCTATCCTATGGTTATAAGGTCAATATGATCAGAATAAATTAAATTATTATATATNCACTATTTTCAAAAATACAGCCTTTTTCCCTTCTCTCCTCCCCCCCCCCTTACTTAGTACCCCAGCAACCATGGGTTGGAACATGAAATTCATGACTCTCTCCCTTCGTTATCCCCATAGGTATGTGTAATTCTTTAATATAGTTTTCTATAAATGTTACTACTATCACAACTTTATAACCACAATTACTATATATATAATTATATTTACATAATTGAATAGGTTGTTCTTTTACTTATATCACTGGTAATTATTTTTTTCATTTGTGTTGTTTTATGTTTGTTATAAAGCCCTAAAGAAGGCCTGAAATGATGACAAAATAAAAAATAAAACCATATCGGTTCAACAATTTGTTTTATTTAATAATAAACCTTTGACTGAACCTCAACTATCTCCTCCTCCTAATTATCAACAGCCAACTAACATTCCATAGATTATCATGAATTTACTTTTCCTAAAAATTAAAGCTTACAATATGAGGCAAGAACAGTGTCTCTTTCCTTTTCAGTTGCAGATATCTTGGCCTGAAGGAGCATCAACTTTTCTTCATACTGTTGTTTCATCAAGTTCAATCGTTTATTAGTGTTTTCAAGAGCTTCAATAAGACGCTGTTTCACAGTAATTTCTGTTGTGAGGTCAGCAATATCAGCACTTAATTGTTCTTCACCAACATCTTCTTCAGTTTCACTTGAGCTGCTTTCTACAAAAAAAAAAAAAAAAAAAAAAACGTTTTCATGAATTTTCTGCTCTCTTGTGACAAGTAATTTTTTAACATACTCGTTAAAATAATCTATAAATTTAGCAAGTGACGTAAATGTGTTTCTAAAAAAGAGGACAGACAAATAGATTATCAGACACTAAAATTAGAAAAACACTTCATTTAAGTTGAAATATAAAACAAACCTGAATCAGAGGGAGATATCTCAAAGGAGGGAGTAACTTGTTTAGCTTTTATTGATTCTAAATCTTTCTGTACATCCCTTTTTGCAATGTCCAGGACTTCTTCTATCCCAGACTCAGAGAGAGAAGAATTGTCATGTCGAGGTGAAAACTTATTTACCCTTGAAATCTCTTTTCTTAATTGGGTAACAATGGACTCTGACTCAACTAGTTTAGCTCGGAGGCCTTCAATTTCCATGAGATAACCCTTAATCATCTGGCTCATGTCATCTTTACCAGCATCTGAAAAAATAAAATACCTAAATAAATAATTTTCTGGCCTATTTAAAAATAGTTTCTAGCCTAGGCTTATTTAAAAAAAATGATTAATTTAAAAACATTTTAAATTACCAAAATAATTAGTATTGAAATGTGCATGCTAATGTTTTTGCAGAGTGAGTGTTTGGGAGGGAGGGAGGGTTGAGTGATGGCTTTTATTCCAGAACTGAAATGAACAATTTAAAAATGCTTTGAAACAAATAGAACTTAGATCTTCTACTATTATAATAAAGAAAATGGGCCAGACAGGATAATATGTATTATATCATAACACCGAGCTTCTGAAAAGATTTCCCAATAAATTGGCATTTATTTATGTTTAGTTTCATGGTTAAATGTCTGGCTATTTCCCTAGCCTGTAATAGTTTATGAAAATTATTGTTGCCGTAATACAAAAGACACAGACTTGGAAACTCAGAAAGCAAATATTATGTCATGGTTTTTCAGAAGTAAAATTAGCAGAAATAACTAACTTTTGAATGATAACAAACTTAGTGTCCCTCAGTTAGAAACTGTCAGTATACTACAGATTAAATATCTTGGTCCAGAGAAATTGTTACATTTGGATATATTTTTGAAAGTAATTTTATTTATTTTCTTTCCCTGCTGTTCCTATATTTATTGCATGATGCTAATAAGAATATTATGTATTTGATATATATGTATAGTAAATAATGAGGTGTTGAGAAGAGTGATACACTGGACTGGTTAAGAAGTGAGTGTTAAATTAATCTGCAGTGAAAGTTAAGTTTTCCATTCATTTTTCTTTTCTATCTACAGAATACAGGATGACTGGAATTTTTCTTGAAATACCCAAAGCAGAACTATGGGTATGGAAAGCTGCATATTTTGAAGTAATACATTTTTGTAAGTTCACTTCATTTGAGTGCATCCAATCTGTATTCATTCTGATTTGCAGTAGATAAGATGGCTCTTCAGAATGGTTTTCTGATAAAAATATTTTCAGTTTGAAATTATCACCTTCGAGAGTTTTTGATGAATGGGAAATGTGAATGAATCATATTTATACAAAAAGAAGCAAGTTTATTGCAATTAGCATGATCTTCAAGTGGATGATGACCATCACTTTTTTTATGTTTCAATTACAATAATAATTTTTAATATTATGCATTAATTAATAAATTTGCTATTTAAATGTAATGGGCATATTTAGATATCAAAGACTTACCTGAAGATTGAGCCCAAACAGCAACATCACGTGCAGCTAAAAGTTCAGTATTACGGGCAGTTAATGAATCTATGACATCTTGCAATCCTTTCAATCTGGATCGCAATGTCTCAATCTCAGCTTGCAATAATTGGTTTTCATGAAACATATCATTCACAGCCTCGCTACCATCTTCGCTAATGATTCTTTTTCCCTAAACATTAATAAATGATATAAATATTTTAGATAGATATTTAAAAACTATTAAAAAAAATTAATCCCAGATAAGCAGAATATCTTAGAATAAGAAGTAATACAAAGAAAAAAAAATTAACTGTTTAAAAAGTGAAAAAGAGTTAAGAAGAAATAAAGGATTGGAAATTTTTCACAGAAGTTTCTTTTCATGTTTTATAAAATTCATTTAAACAAGCATTTTTTGTTGCACTAACACATATTAGAAATAGCAGAAAACTACATCCTGATAATTTCATTCACTATTCATTTTTACTTGAAGTAATTAAGAAATTAACAACTTACTTTCTGTTTATTTTAAATTTACTAAATATAAATCCCTACTCCTCAAATTTAACTGAAAATAAGAGAGATAACCTGTTTATATTCTAGAAGTTCCAGTTTTAGTTGTTGGATTTCCTTTTTTAACAGAGATATTGTTCTAGATGACTTATCTTGATTGATTACTACTTTATTCTGAATATTTCTAGCTCGATTTGCATACTTCAATGTATTAAGAGTTTCCATAAAATCACGATCACTTGGTGACACACAGGCAATCATTAATGTTCTACTATTACCTATAAAAAAAAAATAAAAAAAAAACGGTAAATGGTACAAAAATATGAAACATATAATATGAGTACAATACTAAATTACAATAGGAAATTTCTAATTAAGGATTATAATTAAACGTTCATATTAATGCATTTAAAAATTATTAAATTTTACAAAAATCAAAAATTAATTTTTTATTTTTTAAAGTTATGTTTTTTACAGGAGAAAAAAAGATTGAAAATGACTCAGAGGCAATATTACATGGGGATAGTCGCTAGGAGGCTTTCTCTCATTTCCGCCTTACTAAAGATTATTTTTAGGTTTGGTTAGGCGCTACAAAATTCCCTTCTCTATAGCAGAATAATTAATAGCAGTAACAATAAAATACAGCTAATAAGATAGTCTTAAATTCATTTAAAATTAATATTAAAACAAAAATGATTGACAGGACAATTAACAAGAAGTTCAGCCTTAACAAAATTTACAGATAAATGGAACAGAAGTATAGCTAGATGCCAAATCTCTAAACTAGTTATTGTCTGGTTCCAACATCCAACAGTAGTAGTGAGCTTTTTCTTAGAACAAACTTTCAGAAAAATTAAGATCCATTATTAAACTTTTAAAAAAAAACAAAAAAAAACTTTCCCCTGTTTTCATTAAGTGAAGAAATTTCTGGACAGGTCAGCACAGAGCAAATAAACATTACTTCCCAAGTATGCATAGGGGCAACTAAGCAGGGACTTCCTTTTCCTAGAGCCTTGCTGGCTCACGATTTGCATACCTGATACCATATTAGGGATCATACTAAAAGCCCTTTATGACACCCTGTCATCCACCAATCATTATAATTTTTTTTTTTTTTTTGGCACTGCAATGTAATTACCAGAGTAATGTAATTATCATTCATCCACAAAATCTTAGTTTCTATGATGGCATCTAAAATTGTCTTGAATCAGGACAGGGCTGAAGTGAAATATTGAACACTCTCAAACTGAAAAATCTGTTCAAGATGAGCATTTCTTTTCTTTTTTTTTTTCTATGCTGTTTCCAACCCCTACTTAACCAAAATGTTGGGAGGTAAGGATATGCTCTCTGTACTTAAGTGGAGATATGAGTCTCATTAACAGGAAGCTTTATGACCTCACCAGGCTGAGAAAAAGAGAAGTAAAGGTTAGGAGTATACTTCATTAATTAGCATTAAAGAGGTCTTAGATTATGAGTGTCTAAATTTACTGCTCAAATTATAGAAATCTCAGAAGTGTCAAGTAATAAATTGTCAAAGACAAATTCATTATTAGAACAACAATGATAAAATTTTTTACATTATACCCTCAACGGTGTTGAACCAAAACTTTATATAACTTGAAATACAATTACAAATTAAAAAGTTGCTCTTACTTTTGTTGAAATTAATTAATATTAAATGTTTTATCAATGAAGGAAAAATGTTAGTAGATCTCGAATTTGCAAGTAAATCATAAATCAGCCTACCTCCAAGTGAGTCCTGTAAGAGTCTTGTGAGCTTAGAATCCCGATAAGGTACATGAAGTGCCCTCTTGGATTTGTCTCCTAGAGCAGATATTACATTTCCAAGAGCTAGTAAGCCACAGTTTATAGCAATGCCCTCTTTAGCTCGATCACCAGTTGCACCAGTTCTCTTAAGTCTTTCAGAACCAGCAAGGTCGACAAAATGAAACTTCGCAGTCAGTGTTTCAAATTCTTGTTGCTCTTTTTCATCTTGGTACTCATTATCCTGAAATATTTGAAGATGTAAAGATATTTTCACTACATTATTCAAACACACGCAAGCATGCAAGCGGGCGCGCACAAACACACACTCACACACACACACACACACATGTTTGTGCACTCATGCATGCACACTTGCTCGCATGCACACACTCTCTTATGTGTGTGTAGACTCTAGAGGGCAGAATTTTTAATTTTCCTAATGAAATTCAGCTTTCAGCTTTTAAATAAAAAGCAAAAGTCTATGATTGTTATTGAGAAAATCTTACCAATAAGAGAGAGTTAAATGAAATATCAAGTGTGAGCAAAAAAAAAGTTTTTATAGCGTACCAGGCCTAATATTAATTTAAAGTAAGAATTCAATACAGGTTTGTTGAATGATAAAATAAATACATATTTTCTAAGTGCAGGAGATTACATGATAAGGAAAGTTGTAAGACAAATAATGATCAACTATGCAGAGGAATTTACTTAGTTCATGCAGTTCCTAAAGTGTATTCTCTCTATCTTTAAAAAAAAAAAAATTATATTTAAGAAAAAGTGTGTGTGTGTGTGTGTGTGAGTATATATATATAT
>KZ806886.1:973061-990780 GCA_000696205.2 Oncopeltus fasciatus
AATAGAAGGACTGAGATTACTCAGTTACTAAAGTGTGTCTAATCTGTTATTATTTAAAAAATAATTATTGATAATAATGAGTAAGATAATTGTATATTAATTAATTAATGATTACACAAAACATTAATAATGTCAATTTGGTTCAAAATTACAATTTGATCAAATCTTTATCTAGATTAATTAATTTTTAGGACGAGATTTAATTTAAAATAAATGAAATCACATATAGGACACACGTATTTCAATTTATAATCAGTCAATTTAAAACTGAAATATATTCTATTATAAATATTAAGCAACAAATATATAAAGTTTCTATAAAACATTGACTTCTACTTCATTTAATAATTAATACCCATTATTTTCAAACATACGGTACGGAATGGTTATTAGCAATAAGCAATTGAATTCATAAATTGAAATAAGAATTTTTAAAAATTAATTTTATTTCACAAGTCTTACATAAAAAAATTGGTTATGAATATTTCATTAAACAAAACCTTACAACCTTGACTTACACCAGGAAGGACAGACATATTGAACAGCATTTTCGATGGATGGAGGACTTTTAATAAATGTCTTAACACCGTTGTATGCCAGTATTGGTAACTCAACGAAAATGTATTGGACAGGCAGGAGAATAGGAATTGACTGAGGCATAATTCTGGAAGTAATTTGAGGAATTGAGCTAAACCGTGTTCCAGTTAGGCCACTTCCAGGCCAAAAAGTATATAATCCTGGATACCCCTTACTTGCTGGGATCACCCTTACTGTATTTCCAGATCCTGTTGAGGCCGCCCTCACAATATCATCAGCCACTGATGGGGCCTTTCTTTCAGGAATCTTTATGATAGTATCACCATCATTTCCCGGTGGAACCACTCTTCCTGAGTCTCTTTCTCCTTTTGGAAGAACACTCCCTGAAATATCCGGTATAGCTGAAACTTCTTGTTTAAGGACTCCGCTGGAAGGATTATCGACTGCAATCTTATTAGGTGAAATAGATACAGTGTCTTTTATAGAAATGGGTTCTTCTTCAGAATCTTCGTCCGAATCATCCTCCTCGCTGTCGTCATCCTCATCAGTGCTGTCTGGCTCGTATTTGCCGACAGATGTTTTTGAAAAATTTGTATTCTTAACGTCCGGAAGGAATGCTTTACTTGTTATAGGGACGATAGAACCCTGCGAATTTTGGATGGCAGGAGGTTGACTTTGATTCTGTCCCTCATTAAGACTAACTGAGGAGCCGTTCAAAGGTATTTTTGGGTTATTTATATTAAAATTTTCCTTAGGAGCCATTCCATCAGATACAATAATACTAGGATTTGGAATAGTTCCTGTTAGGTTAGATTTGGCTATTGGGGTATTTTGAGAAATAACGTTATTAAATAATGGTGAGTTAGTATTTGTATTCTTGCTAACACTACTTGTAGGTAGAGAAAGTGGTCCTGTGGAAATGTTTTGCAAATTTCCCAAACTCAACGGGGAACTAGTTGGATCAACTGGGAGACCTGATGATATTTTTTTGCTAATGCCATTTGTAACTGGAGCCTGAGTATCACTGTTGTGGGGAATTAGTTGATTTGTCGATTGAAAGTTTATATGCGGATTTGAGTTAAGATCATTAGGAAAACCTGTATTGTATGATCTATTTGTAGGAGGCACCAAGTGTGCAGATCCAACGGGAATTTCGGGAGACTTTGAGCTATCAATATTGCTGTTTTTTTGAGGCAGTGAATTAGTTGAAATTAATGGACGTTCAGATACGCTTGACGGATTTCGGTTTATTATATTTCCTAAATTTGGTGGATTTTCTGGAATTTCAACCTTTGCATTTGATATATCGTTTTGGGGATTATTTGGAATTGAAGGTAGCGATGTTAATTCAGGTACGCTTCGTTGAGTAAGGTTGTTTATAATTCCTAGATTTGCGGGACTTTCCGAAATTGTTGGGTATTGAGATGATGGAGATTCAGGATTTGATTGTTTAATAGGGCCTGAAATTGGGCTATTTGAAGTACTATGAATAATATGGGGACTGCTGGAAGATGGTACCAATTTTGTTGGCCCTGNTTTTTATTGAAACCTAAACCATCTTCTTTTCTATCTCACTTTTTATTTATAATTGATTATTTTTTTCATTATTCAAAATAATAAACCTCTAGTAGGACTTTTTTGGTTGCTGCTAAGAGTCATTATGTAATTGATATCTAACACCAGCTAAATTTCAAGACAATCCATCTTCTTATTGTTTACCAACCAGCCTTCTTTGCATTCATCCTAATTGTTCATAGGAATTCAGTTCTCTATTGCATGCTTGACCTATCTATTTTTTTATTGTATAAAGACATTCCGTTTACAGTTTTGCATTTAAAAAAAAAAAAAAAAAAAAAAAAAAAAAAAAAAAAAAAAAAAACGAGGGAGAGAGAGAGAGAGAGAGAGAGAGAGAGAGAGTGAGAGAGAAGCTGAAGCGACGAAAAAGCCATCAAAGGATCATGATGAATGACTGAGATACATATTTCAATTTTTATTTACAAAATGACTTTACAATTTTATTGATATTCATTTTTAACAAGTTTAAAGAGGAAAATAAATATGTAACATCTATTTAAGGCAGATAAATAAAAAATCGTTAGAGTAACGCATTATGTCAATGATCAACTCAAAGGGATTTAATTTAATGTGTCATTACAGAAAATAACCTTCTTTTTTTTCAGAAATAACTAATAAAAACCAAATTTTTCTCATTGTATTTTTTTTTACTTCTGAAAAACTTAATAATTAGGGCTTACTTTATGTTTACAGTTTAATGCTTATTACTGGTACAGAACGTAGCTATCAACTGCACTTCTGAATGGTTGTCTTCTACTTGACTTTACTAATGGTTAATATGACCTTTCTTATGACTACTATCACAGACGTATTCCGTAGACTTCGTTTCTCCTGGGTGACAAAGACAATGTAACTCAAGGAGTCTACCGTTTGAATTTGAGGAGATACAGTGGCCTCATTTTTTCTGATTAATACTTATTGTAACCTAAAATTAATTTAAAAAAAAAACAACTATATCTATAGCACAGCCAATCCCTATATACAAGCTTAGGACAATCTATTTAACAATTAATGAAACATTACCGGTTTTCTATTTTCTTACATCTAAATTAATTATTATAAATTACAAATTTCTTCTTTCCAAAAGCTTGATGGTATTTTTGATAAAAAATTTTATTACTTATTTTTCAATTATAAAACATGCAAATATTTTCTTCATTAAAATAAATAAAAACATTTTAATAAGATTTTATATGATAGTAATAATATTGTAAATTACTCAGTTACTAAAGTGTGTCTAATCTGTTATTATTTAAAAAATAATTATTGATAATAATGAGTAAGATAATTGTATATTAATTAATTAATGATTACACAAAACATTAATAATGTCAATTTGGTTCAAAATTACAATTTGATCAAATCTTTATCTAGATTAATTAATTTTTAGGACGAGATTTAATTTAAAATAAATGAAATCACATATAGGACATACGTATTTCAATTTATAATCAGTCAATTTAAAACTGAAATATATTCTATTATAAATATTAAGCAACAAATATATAAAGTTTCTATAAAACATTGACTTCTACTTCATTTAATAATTAATACCCATTATTTTCAAACATACGGTACGGAATGGTTATTAGCAATAAGCAATTGAATTCATAAATTGAAATAAGAATTTTTAAAAATTAATTTTATTTCACAAGTCTTACATAAAAAAATTGGTTATGAATATTTCATTAAACAAAACCTTACAACCTTGACTTACACCAGGAAGGACAGACATATTGAACAGCATTTTCGATGGATGGAGGACTTTTAATAAATGTCTTAACACCGTTGTATGCCAGTATTGGTAACTCAACGAAAATGTATTGGACAGGCAGGAGAATAGGAATTGACTGAGGCATAATTCTGGAAGTAATTTGAGGAATTGAGCTAAACCGTGTTCCAGTTAGGCCACTTCCAGGCCAAAAAGTATATAATCCTGGATACCCCTTACTTGCTGGGATCACCCTTACTGTATTTCCAGATCCTGTTGAGGCCGCCCTCACAATATCATCAGCCACTGATGGGGCCTTTCTTTCAGGAATCTTTATGATAGTATCACCATCATTTCCTGGTGGAACCACTCTTCCTGAGTCTCTTTCTCCTTTTGGAAGAACACTCCCTGAAATATCCGGTATAGCTGAAACTTCTTGTTTAAGGACTCCGCTGGAAGGATTATCGACTGCAATCTTATTAGGTGAAATAGATACAGTGTCTTTTATAGAAATGGGTTCTTCTTCAGAATCTTCGTCCGAATCATCCTCCTCGCTGTCGTCATCCTCATCAGTGCTGTCTGGCTCGTATTTGCCGACAGATGTTTTTGAAAAATTTGTATTCTTAACGTCCGGAAGGAATGCTTTACTTGTTATAGGGACGATAGAACCCTGCGAATTTTGGATGGCAGGAGGTTGACTTTGATTCTGTCCCTCATTAAGACTAACTGAGGAGCCGTTCAAAGGTATTTTTGGGTTATTTATATTAAAATTTTCCTTAGGAGCCATTCCATCAGATACAATAATACTAGGATTTGGAATAGTTCCTGTTTGGTTAGATTTGGCTATTGGGGTATTTTGAGAAATAACGTTATTAAATAATGGTGAGTTAGTATTTGTATTCTTGCTAACACTACTTGTAGGTAGAGAAAGTGGTCCTGTGGAAATGTTTTGCAAATTTCCCAAACTCAACGGGGAACTAGTTGGATCAACTGGGAGACCTGATGATATTTTTTTGCTAATGCCATTTGTAACTGGAGCCTGAGTATCACTGTTGTGGGGAATTAGTTGATTTGTCGATTGAAAGTTTATATGCGGATTTGAGTTAAGATCATTAGGAAAACCTGTATTGTATGATCTATTTGTAGGAGGCACCAAGTGTGCAGATCCAACGGGAATTTCGGGAGACTTTGAGCTATCAATATTGCTGTTTTTTTGAGGCAGTGAATTAGTTGAAATTAATGGACGTTCAGATACGCTTGACGGATTTCGGTTTATTATATTTCCTAAATTTGGTGGATTTTCTGGAATTTCAACCTTTGCATTTGATATATCGTTTTGGGGATTATTTGGAATTGAAGGTAGCGATGTTAATTCAGGTACGCTTCGTTGAGTAAGGTTGTTTATAATTCCTAGATTTGCGGGACTTTCCGAAATTGTTGGGTATTGAGATGATGGAGATTCAGGATTTGATTGTTTAATAGGGCCTGAAATTGGACTATTTGAAGTACTATGAATAATATGGGGACTGCTGGAAGGTGGTACCAATTTTGTTGGCCCTGAGGGTGATTCTGAATTAATTATATCGGTGTTGGTTATCGAATTGGGAAATATTAATGACGGTAAAATATTTGGAGAATTAGATGGACTTTGATTTATTATATCTCCTAGATTTGCGGGACTTTTCGAAATTGTTGGGTATTGAGATGATGGAGATTCAGGATTTGATTGTTTAATAGGGCCTGAAATTGGACTACTTGAAGTACTGTGAATAATATGGGGACTGCTGGAAGGTGGTACCAATTTTGTTGGCCCTGAGGGTGATTCAGAATTAATTATATCGGTGTTGGTTATCGAATTGGGAAATATTAATGACGGTAAAATATTTGGAGAATTAGATGGACTTTGATTTATTATATCTCCTAGATTTGCGGGACTTTTCGAAATTGTTGGGTATTGAGATGATGGAGATTCAGGATTTGATTGTTTAATAGGGCCTGAAATTGGACTATGAGAAGTACTATGAATAATATGGGGACTGCTGGAAGGTGGTACCAATTTTTTTGGCCCTGAGGGTGATTCAGAATTAATTATATCGGTGTTGGTTATCGAATTGGGAAATATTAATGACGGTAAAATTTTTGAAGAATTAGATGGATTTTGATTTATTATATCTCCTAGATTTGTAGGACTTTTCGAAATTGTTGGGTATTGAGATGATGGAGATTCAGGATTTGATTGTTTAATAGGGCCTGAAATTGGACTACTTGAAGTACTGTGAATAATATGGGGACTGCTGGAAGGTGGTACCAATTTTGTTGGCCCTGAGGGTGATTCTGAATTAATTATATCGGTGTTGGTTATCGAATTGGGTAATATTAATGACGGTAAAATTTTTGAAGAACTAGGTGGATTTTGGCTTATTATATTATCCCGATTAGTGGAATTTTCTAGAGGTCCTAATACTGTATTAGGTACATTTTTTGGCGGCATGTATTGCAATGTTGACGAGTCAGTTGTTGGTTGTTTATTAACGTTAACAAGTGGGTTGGAATTTAGACCATTAGGTATACCATAAATAATTGGAGAACTGCTTGATGGAGATTCAGAGGTAATATAATTGTTCTTTTGTCCATGGGGAAATTTTGAATTTGGTAGTAATTCAGAAGAAATAGATGGATTTTGGTTCCCATGATTTGAGCGACTTTCCAAACCATTTGGTGTACCATGAAGAATTGTGGGTGTTGTACCTTCCGAGGGAGACTCTGAAACATTTATAATGCTGTTTGTTTTCGAACGCAAATCTTCTGATACAGGCCGTAATTCGATAATTTGGTTATTTATATTTCCTTGTTTCGTTTGGCTTCCGGGTACGTAATTTGTTAAAATTTTTGGTGGAATAAATCGTGATGTCGAGGATTCAGAAACCGGCTTTTGAAGAACTTCGGGACCTGAATTATGACCAATTTGAGTGCCGTAAGTAATATGTGAACTGCTTAAGGGGGGTGCCACTTTTGATGGAACATACGAAGATTCCGAAACAATTATATTACTGTTTGTTTGAGGTTGCAAAGTAGTTGAAGACGGTCTTAAGTCAAATTCGGGTCCCAACTCTGTTTTTGGTAATTCTTCTGACGAAATACCTTTAGACGGTGACGATTGTTTGTTTATGACAGATTGTTTACCAATGTCAATATGAGGGCTAGAGTTTGGACCACTGAAATCCACAAAAGTATTTTGGGTACCAATCAAAGGAGAATTTATTTTTGTTGGCCCTACGGGAGATTCAGAAGTGATTATTTTGCTGTTGTTCAACGAAAAGGGAAATGTTTTTGGCGGTATATTCTCTAGTTTTATAGAATTTTTTATAGCTCCTAACACTGTATTGGGTAAACCTTTTGCCGAAATGAATTGATTTTTTGGCGATTCAGTTGTAGATTGTTTGTTAATATTGACGTAAGGGTTTGAATGCAGACCATTAGGTGCATCATATGAAACTCTGGAAGTACTTGAAGGAGATGTCACTTTTGTTGGTTCTAAAGGAGATTCAGAAGAAATTATTTTGTCGATTGTGTAAGAATGTGGAGTAGTTGATGATACTGTTTTAGATATATTCTGCAAATTTAGGTTTAACTGTTCTTTAGGGTCAATTTGAGGTCTTGAATTTCGGCCATCGGTTGCATCATAAACAATATGAGAATTGCCAGAAGGAAACATAAATTTTTCTTGTCTAATGGGGGATTCTGAAGCAGTAATATTGTTTACCTGCTGTTTTGTCGAATTCGGCCGAAATTCAGGTGTAATTAAAGGATTTTGAATTAATAGATTTCCTAATTTTGTTGGACTTTCGGTAGCAGAATTCTTTGAATTTGATGTATCAAATGTGGGAGGAAGAAGAGATAATGTATTAACATCAGGATTTCTGGGATTTTCCTGAGCTCCTATCGGTAAATTTTTTGACCAAATGGATTGAGTTATTGGCGGTTGTTTATCAATGATATCAGAATTTGAATTCAAACCATTAGGTGCGGGGAAGTTGTAATGAATTGATGGACCATGAATCGATATATCAGGTGCGCTATTTGATGACGGCAGTAAGTTGGAAGAAATTGATGAATCTTTGTTTGTTATATTCCCTCCGTTAGTAGGGCTTCCAGAAGCTCCCACTACTAAATTTTGTGGAATAAATTGAGGTAGTGACGATTCATGAGTAGATTTCTTATCAAGATCAACATAAGGGCTTAAATTAGAACCATTGAGAGCGTCATAATTAATGCTTGAACTGTTTGAGGGTAGTCGAATTTTTGATGAGTTTAAGGAAGATTCTGGATTGATTGATTTCCCGTTTTCATGAAAAGGTGACGGTATTACTTTGGAAGGGATAAAAGGATTTTGGTTTTTATTCCTCGGATTTGTGAGACTTTTCGGACCCCCTATCACTGCATCTACTAAATGTTTCGAAGGGGGTGTTTGAAATGGTGTCAATTTAGGAGCTGATAGATCATTAAAATTTAAGAGTGGGTTAGAATATTGAATATTAGGTTTTTTATACTCGGGACTACTTGAGGGAGATGCTACGTTTAGCGGTCCTAATGAAGACAAGAAAATATTACTTTCGCGCTCTCTGGGCAAATGAGGAATTCCACCAGGTGACCAAAACCTGGTAGAACTATCACCTTGAGGATATGAATTTATATGAAAAGGAGTATCATAAGCAAAGGGTAATCGATTTGTTGCAGTTGATATTCTCGATGGTTCTGATTCAACAATTTCAACATTAGATGGCGGTTGTGACACTGATGGTAATTGAGGCGACATTGCGGTATTTCGGTTTTTTAAATTTTCCTGTTCTGTTCGATTTTCTGGTGCTTTTGTTGTATTCAATAAACTAAGGGGCAGGTTGTATTCTAATGGTGAAGATATTACTGGGATTGATTGTTGAGACTGATTAGCTTTGGGACTTGAGTTTTGTATATTTACAGAACCCCTGATAGTTTCTGAACTACTTGAGTTTGGTTCAAGTCCTATTGGAGGCTTTGCATTATATTTGGAGTCAACATATGATGAATTTACACTTGGTCTTCCAGTGTTAGATGAAATATCTAAAGGAGAAAGGCTGTTTTGAGTAATGCTATTGTTTGATTGTGGCAAGCCTATGGTCTGTTGTGAATTAAAATTATATTGAGTTGATGGGCCTAGATCCATTACTGGACCAATTCCTCCAATAATAAAGGGCAGATTTTTATTTAAAGTTTCTGATGATAGATTATAATTGCTAGAGGGCTGAAATTTTCCATCTGGCAAAATTGGTTCGAATATATTTTTATTAACTTGTGGAGTTGCGAATGTATTTGTAAAATCATTTCTGAGTGGGATTTTGATAATATGAATATTGTTCGGAATAGTTTTAGCATCTACTCTTAAATTATTTACTCGTGGCTGCAATTGTAAACCATTGTTTGAATGAACTTGATGACCAGTGTTTTTTACTTCACTTGGTTTTGTTTCGCTTACAATTATTTCTGAAGTTTTGAATGGCCTTATATTATTTGGAAAATAATTTTTATTAATAATGTCATTGAATAAAGGCACTTTAGAGAATTCCTTCGATGGTTTGATAGATACGACACTCGGCTCACTGTCATTAAAAGACCATATATTCCCTGGGTTACGTGAATTACTATTTGTGGGCCACATTTCAAGGACAGGTGCAGTTTTTGCAGCAGAAGCACTATTCTCCTTGTTAAATATTGGTGTTTTTTCAATTAAGCCAGTTCTTGGCTGCCAAAGAAGATTATCAGAGCTAACTTTATGTTCAATAGTATTTCCCTGAGCAATCTTCCCCACAACATATGGAGGGTTTCTTGCCGTTTCCATTATTGCAGGTATTTGTTTCCGGTTTGGCCATATTTCTATATTTTGAGAAGTAGGAGTAGCATGTGGTATTAAAGGATTAAATATGTTCCTTTCGTTAGTAAAAGTCTTAACCGGTGGGTGTGACCATATAGGAACATTCTGGTTTCCATAAATAGAAGGACTGAGAGGAAGGTTTTTTGATTTGTCACGATTGTTCTGTTGAGGCTGTGGATGATCCAGCCAATTTTGTCCAGTCAGTTGTAATTGCTCTTCACCTGGTCTACTCTGTCTGAATATCTTCTGTGTAGGAGAAGGATCAGATCTCGAAAAACCGTTAACATTTTCTATTCTGTTCCCGTGATTTTCAAAATTTAAAGAATCAACATCTACGCCACCTCTATTAAAAATCAAGTTATTTGCCCTGTTAAGTTGTCCTTGGTATATACTAGGAAAATTTGGGGAGTTCGATTGGCTGCCAAACGCATTTCCACTTTGCCTACCATTTAATGAAGTTACAAATCTCTGGCCGTTAACGAAGGCATCCTTTTCTTGTATTTGAGAGGAGGGAAAATGACTCTGGCTACTCACGAAGTTGGTCCGAGGAAGTGAATTGAAAGCTAGCCGGCTGCTATGCTGAATGTCATGTCGGCTGTCGTGGTGACTGCTCTCTTCATGGTGTTCTTCACTCTCGTGGTGCTCCACTACTTCCTCTTGATGTTCGAAGCTGCTCTGAGCACTCTCCACAGAACTCCCCCTCCCATTTTTTGACTGCGCAGAGAATGTCGTGAAACGACCTGCCGGGCAAACGGTTCACAAAAAAAAAAAAAAATCATTATGGGACAATAAATAAAATATTCAAGCAGCAACAATCAACATTCTTTTACCTGAGGCAGATGCGACTAAGACGACCAGTAGATAGAGACCAGCATTCATCCCGTTCAATGTTATGCTCAGGGGTATTAGGTTGGTGGTCAGCTTTTATAAACGCGGAAAGTTTGTACCTGACACCTGTACAAGCACAACCACAGCTGCCCAATCGTAAATACCAATAATTAATAATTTGCAGGTTAGAACTTGCGCAATTTCTCTCTAGTCGGCCAACCTCAGCATGTCAATTAAAGAGTCATTTGGAAGAAGTGGGAAGTATGCTTCAAATATATTAATGGCATTTTAATTATATATTAAAAAGGATTCACTTGGATTAATGTGGGAGAAGGGGTATTTTCAAGGTTTTTCCGGTTTTGGGAACTGAATGATGAAAATTTCAAAATAATAAATCATGATGATAATTATAGTAAAGTAATCCCACATTTCATTATTGATTTGAATCGTACAGGGAGCCAGAAAAAAAAATTTAATCACCATTTCTGTGATGGTTAGATTTTTTAACTAACTTATTATTTTGAATTTTTCTCCCTGCACGATTCAAATTCAAAATAATAAGTTAGTGGGTAGTTGGAAGTTTGATATTGAACAGATATATATTCAATACCAAGTAAGAAATATAATGCATTTCTTTGAGAAGGTGACGAAGGACTTATATGATACTAATCTTTGTTGGAGGCTGTGTGCTAACCTTAGAACGAATGGATTTTATAAGAAATGATATGAAGGACGAGGGCTTGGCCTATTTAGGTGAGAATTGGTAAATATTAATCAAATATGCCATTTCCAAAAATTCAGAGGTCTTAATGATAATGAAGAGTAGTGCCTAATTAGCGAAGAAGGTTTTCAACCGCTTAAAATCCAGGGGTCTGTAGACAAGCGATAAAGAGTCAGATTTTGTATAAGTGCTAAGGAACGAGTGTAAAGGATAGAGTGATTTATGCAATACTGTCAACACAGGAGAGATGTCTGTATAGAAGTGGATTAGCTCTAAATATTTATTGATGTTGGCTACAGGATCGGGAAGGCGACAGGAGTCTTAAGTAGGTGAGGCAATTTAGGGAAATTTTAGCAAGATATAGAGAGGAATGGAGAGCACAACCAAGTTGAGGTAAAAAAATTGCGAGTTTGGGTGCATTATGCAAATCTTTTATTTTTATTTAGTAATTTCAGCTTAAGATATTTTGGATAGCATTATTCTTTCTCTATTTAAAAAGCTTTTTCACTAAGAGCTCATTCTCTTTTCAGCCCTGAAGAAGCCATCACATGATGTGCGAAAGCTCGGCTAATAACACCAATTTGACACGGTCCAACCCGGAAGAAGAAACGGTAAAGCTTTTTCACTGTTCACGTAGGCTCTCACAGTCTCCAGAAATAATCATAAATTATTGTTCCTGGTTCGTTTCCACATGAAAAGTTGTTTCTGTGCTGGCTTCTTCAGAACTGAATGAACGCGAATACAGGTCCAAGAGGCTTTAGCTGAAACGTTCCTAGCACATGATCTCGATCTAATGCTGCCCTAGATCCGGTCCCTGTCAGGTAAAAAAGCCCTCTAGTAATCGCTCTCTTATACACCCTCTTCATATCGGAGGACAGTGACAGAAGATTTACACGAGAGCTTCCTACAGGGGAATCAAGCTCAAGCTTATTTTATTTTACATTATTTTATTTATTTTTTTTTTTTTACTTGTTTTATATATTTTATTTTATTTTTTAATTTTCTTTTGATTTTAATTATATTTTTTTATTATCTCTCTCTCTCTCTCGCATCTTGTAAGTACGAAATACCTCAANACACTTTTAGCCCTACCTGCGCCGACTTGCAAATTAAATTCCGCCATTCACACATTATTGACGTCCATCTTGAGGTGAACCAATTAGAAATCTGCTTTGACTACGCAGCTCTCGCGCGTAGAACTTTTAATACACCTGACCTGTAGTCTGGTTGTAAGGTTCTTGCTCCTGGCTTTTAAGATAAATGACAATATATTCTTATCTATGGCTTTTTATATTAAAATATGAGGAATCGCGTAGTTGATTTGCAATATCTACGATTGATTCCTGCTCCCGCATCCTTTTTAACTGACATTGCCATTGGTTTGCACCTATCCGCAAGTCTTGCCTCAGCTCTTCGGACAGCTTCTTCGGTTCGTTTCTTGCACTCTCTGCCTACAGGCGAATATACATTTTCTCCCTTATAATTATATTATTCCTCTTGAAAGTGGTAAATAAATCGCTTTTAAATTTGATCGTTTCTGGATGTCATTAAACAAATTTGTCTCCAAATTTTGATATCCTCAAAGTTACTTGTAATTGTCGGGAAAAAAAAGTCCCTAAAACAGCTAATACATTTCAGAAATATTCTACTTTGATTCAAGCTGAGTAATGGAATTAGCAGAGAGGGTTGGATGAATTAAGTTTGAAATGGAAAGCCCCATAATGGAAGTAGTGAATTTAAGTGGCCCAAGAGGCAATGTAAAGGGCGAGAGAAGAATTAAGTTAGAGATGCAGGGTGTCCTTGCTCTCATTTCGGATCTCCACCAAGTGGAGGGTCGGAGTAAGTTTGAAAAGGGTTGAACACACCAGTAATATTCTCTTTGAATGAGATCCTGGCACTCAGCTTCCATGGTGGCACTAATTCAGAATCTTCACATTCTCAAGATCTTGAGTCGATACTCTTCTACTGGGAGGTGTTATGGAAATCAACACAAGTCAGTAATCACCTCTTGGAACTTCTCTCCCAAGCGGTCTTTATAACGATCTTATTTGCTGTGTGAGAAGGGGATGTATGGAAGGACTATGGACAAATTTGGAAAATCATTAATATATTTGTTGTCTTTCTTTTTCTGGAGGGAAATAATATAACAAAACATATTTAATATGTGATTTCATATAGATTATATGAAATGACATTTTAAGTAGCTCTCATAAAAGAATGTAGGATACTGCGCATTCACTCTCCTAGAAGTAGAAGTTAGTCTTAGAGATGCAGGGTGTCTCTATTGTAATTAAACTTTTTGGATTTACCTCATTTAATTAGTCCTGAGCTCTTATTTATGTCTATGTTTAATAAGCATGGGTAAACTGTTTGTTTAACGCAGCACCGGACTTTCTATTTAGTTGAGAAAGTTAGAAGAAAATATATTTAGAATCTTTTATTAAACGTATCTTTAATCGAAAGAAATTTTTCACAAGTCACATCATATACCTTGTTTGTATAATATGTTAATGAATTATATTTTTGTAATAGATTAACCTTTTGAATTGAGGCTTTATTTGACAAGCACAATTGAAACAACGCGTTACATTTTTAAGAACGATAATAAACTAACTGTATAGGTTAAGTCATATGTTTTATATGACAATTGCTTGATTTCCTTATGGAACACATTTACAAAATTAAAACAATGATGAGACTCTGTAATGAACTTTCTGAAAGAGGGCAGGCTATTAAATCTCATCTAGATGCATATTCAGTATGATTCTTTTCCATTCTCTCTCAATTTTCATAAGTAATTCATAGTTT
Organism: Oncopeltus fasciatus; assembly: GCA_000696205.2. Classification (NCBI taxonomy): domain Eukaryota; kingdom Metazoa; phylum Arthropoda; class Insecta; order Hemiptera; family Lygaeidae; genus Oncopeltus; species Oncopeltus fasciatus. The sequence continues at coordinate 987,150 of KZ806886.1, forward strand.
CCAAGCACAAAGAAATTAAATTTGTCCATCTACATAATAACTATTCGCATTAACAATTCAATTATAATGTATAGAAAATGTACAGAATAATTTTCTTTAATAAAGAGTTATATAGACTTTTTACACCACAAAAAAAAAAATAACAATTCATTATACCTCATCGTGACCTATTGCTAAGAAATTATTTTTCTTGAAAATATCTTCCCGCTTCTAAAAATATCTCCCTGGCGTTAATGACTAAAGGTTGACACGCCATAAAAAAAAAATTAAAAAAAAAATTATAGCTATTAGTTCTTGTAATAATCTTTTCGTGCAATAAAAAATTATAATACCTAAAGAATTTATCAAATAAAACAATTCGTTAAGTCTTTACAAAACCATTAATCAGTAACCTTTTCAAACAATTAATGAGAGGGAATAGAATAAAAAAAGTCTACCTGTCCCAGCCAGGAATCGAACCTGGATCTCCTACTTTCCGGGCCGGCGTGGATAACAGGAGATCCAGGTTCGATTCCTGGCTGGGACAGATAGACTTTTTTTATTCTATTCCCTCTCATTAATTGTCCAAAAATATAACCGATAACTTTAAATCCTCAATATCTTTAACTTGTCCGGCGTAGGATAGGTAATACATTGAATTGATTCATGGAACGTGAATATCTTCATTTCATGTTGGTAAAACAATAAAATTTTTTATTTTTATTCATATTCATGACTATAATTTTAATAATTTAATGCAGTAGAGTACTCATGTAGAATTTGTTTTAATACTATCTTCAATTCTACCTTATATATAACAAAAATAATAGTCACTATCTAATATATTATATATAATGTGTCGTTCGAACGGCCACAGTTTTTAGTTGTTTTTAAAAAAAATGAAATTTGGCATATTGTTTCAAATACAGAATCAGACAAATAGGAGTGGGGGTTACTAAAATGTTATTTGTGAGTAAAAAGCTTTTTCCACTTCAGCGAGAGTATAATTTAGTTTAGAACAAGTCTGTTTATTGATAAAAAAGTGTTATATCTAACGATCTAGAAGCCGCAATTAGTTATTTTTCTTCATTTAATTTATTTTGTCCATTTTAAATGTATTCAATAGTTCTCAATATTGACCGAAATCGGATAAATTGGAGTGGGAGATTTCTTGAATTTTCATATCGAGCTTTCTCTTTTTCATAAAAAAATATCTAGAAATATATTCATTATAAAGTTACTTCCATATAGATAATAACGTTATAATAAATATGTGTCAATGAAAGCAATTGTATTTAAGTATGCATGTGTATAAGCATGTAAATTAACCAATTTTCTTATTATATTGTTCCTTACAGTCTACATTTATAATATTAATAGTACTGTAAATACCCATCCAAGTACACTCTTAGCTCTATTTGCGGACGACAAATCTATCCTATCCTCCCATCCCGATCCTAAAACTGCTACTAAAAACCTTCAGGATCACCTCGAAAAAATCAAACAATGGTGTGGCAAATGGATAATAAAAATCAATGAAGCAAGTTTTCAAGTTTCCAACTGCGGAAAAATGACTTCCCTGATATTTTGAAATTTAGCGATATTCCTTTACCACATTCAAACTCCGCTAATCGTTACCTTCAGTTCCATCTTGACTCACGACTGACATGGAGCGAACATATTAAGTTAAAATATTGAGAACTCAATCGGAGATATGGACTTTATACAGACTCATGAATAAGAAATCCAATCTTACGATAGAAAACAAACTGAAGCTCTACAAAACCTTATTACGACCACTCTGGACTTACGGAGTAGAAATCTGGGGTGCCGCCAAGCCTTCCAACATCCAAAGAATCCAGTCCTTTCAATTCAAAACCCTCAGAATAATTGATTTTTTATCCCCTTTTGTTCAAGACCTCATTTCTTCCCGCTTCACCCTTTTCCACAGTAAACTCCATACCATCCTAATCCACTAGCACATACCTTGTCTTCCAACTCCAACCCCTACAACGCTCCCCGTCGACTCAAACGAAGATGGTCCCGTGACCTCCTTGGGACATAGTCTGTAAATAATTTGAGAGTGGTGTCATTGATCACCTTCTCTTCTTATGTGATTGTCATTGAATTTAATTTTTACTTTTCATTTTAAACAAATTGCAAAACGTTTTTATTTAACAGAATATAATACATAAATAAAAGAAAAAAAAGTACTGTAAAACAATTTTTAAACGGGCTTTTTAAAAATGGTTTTGATAATTATATTCAATAATATCTTTAATTTTTTAGATATATTTCTTTTATATGTTAAATATAAGGCACTATATTTTTGCACCGAATAGAATTATTTTGTGCATTGGTGATAGGTTACGAAGTTTAGAAGATAGAATCACTGATTCTGAAAGCGCTAAGCAATCAGAGAAAAAAAATGGAGTATTGGACATTATTTGAAAACTCTAATAATCTAGAAAATTTTTCCAATAAAATTAATCTGATTTTATACGGTTATGATAAAGGATTGATCATATATAAATGATAGAACTGTGTTTACATGTGATTAACTTTTCTACCACTGGCAGAACTAAGAACCTCTTTGTTTGGTGCAGTGGTTGCTCGTCAGAAAGCTCTGGCTGGTCAGGTGAGGAGCTCTTTGAGTACTTAGGTAATTATGAGTGAATTGATTCCTCTTGTAAGTTGTTCTTTATTACAACAAGCTTTTCAAAGTCAGTAGTTTACTCTTCGAGGAGCTGGGGTACATTCCGTTTAAGTCTTCCGCCGAAGCTCACATCTGTAACAAACAGTAAACTTCATTTCAGAGAGAGAATAACTATTCAATATTCGCTGTCACAATTATATCTAAGTTTATATTATTATCCCACGTATATATGTGTATATAAAATGTGGTTGAGCCGTTTTATTCACACTTCTTACATTAGGTGTTTGATAATAAACCAAGGTAAAAAAAAATACATAATATGAATTATGAATGAAATGAGAAATAAAATGGGCTCTGGTGAGCACAGTTAAGAAATGCGGACGTACATATATGATGCATAGAGAAATATAATAATATACAATACATTTTTCTTACTTCTCAGAGCTGAATCCCAGTTAGAATAATTAGGGGTGAGAAGGGAAAAGGATAAAAAGAAAAAAAAAGGAACCAAGATAAAAAATAACTCACACCCAACAGGACCCGTGCTCAAAAATGAAGCCAGTATCCATAATAGATACCAAAACAACTAGATATCGGCAAGAAGGGAGGATTGGAATATAACGCCTATAGTTGTATCTCTCTCGGGACCAAGAAGCAAATATAATGAAATTTTAATGTAAGGAAAAGGAGGTTTCTTCTCCATTAGGTTACAATGGGTCAATATGGTAAGTCCTATTCTCGATAACCTCTTCGCGTCTATGGGTTCTCACCGAGGGACTCTATTGGTTCACAATGTCTTTCATAGCACGAACTTTGTTTCCTGTGACACTTTTCATCCCTCTTATTTATAATTGTCTTCTTTATTGATGACATAATGTCTAGCGGTGTTATGGAATTACAGACTTTGTCATTTATTTTACTTTCAACATCTGTCTTTTAATTTCCATATAATAATTAATTAAAAATAAAATTAAATAATAAATACATTTTTAATAA
>KZ806886.1:1017709-1030028 GCA_000696205.2 Oncopeltus fasciatus
GGTCGTCCTAGAGCCCCATAACAAGTGCTTAGAGTTATAGTCGCCTCCCGCAAGAAAGTGTGGGCCGAGGGAAGAGAAGAAATCCGAGTAATGACGAGCAGAGGCCGGTTTGTTGGGTGGGCAATATACCGCTGAAATAGAGAGGTTAAAGGAAGAGGTTTTTAGGGATATTGTGGCAGCTTGAAGGAAGTCAGAAGAGTGGGGAGAGAGTTCGAAGTGGGAAAGGGTGTTTTTAACTAGGACTGCAGCTCCACCGTGTGCTCTGCCATCGGGATGGTCTGTCCTATAAGTCTTGTAGCCTGTTATGTAAAGTCGGTTCCGATCAGTTAGTCGATTCTCTGTGATAAGGGCAATGTCGATGTTCTCCGTGTGTAATAAGTTTGTAAGTTCGTTTATGTGATTTCGAACACCGTTAGCGTTCCAGAGGAGGACAGAATTGTTGAATAAATGCTCTGACGAAGGTTTCGAGGGGAGAGATAAGAGGTGTAATAGGGGATCTAAATTCATTTAGGAATGTGTTAAGGGAGGATACAATGTATTGTATATACAATGTATGTACTACAGAAGGAGGAGAGGAGGTTGCCAAGTGAGGTGGGTTGGTTGATAAACTTTTCTTCCTAATAATAATTTTAATTTTGCTTGACTAACCGCTCCTTATAGGATTGAGAATGAAGATAATGACAATATTAAATTTGTTGTTCTTTTTAACTCCTACACCCACTCACTAGTGTAATAGGTAAAAACGAAAAACTATTCCACTAAAAATTATCAAATGGAAGCATTTTACAATTTATTAAATTTACAATAGAAGCATTTAAACAGAATTTTGTTTATATGTATTGGAGTAGGAAACAAGTTTTTTGTAAAAAGCTGTTTTTAAATTTCAAAGAGAGTTGAAATATATATGACTATTTCTACCGCATCCAACCTAGTATAATACATTTATTTAAGTAATTTATTACTTTGCATCCCAATATGCAATATGTAACCAAATAAATTAACAATTCTTAACTTGTAACGGGTGTTTTGTCATATTGTACAGTAATGTGGAAATTAAATAAGTCAAGAAGGACAGAGTGAGTTTTCGCATTTATTACAAAAAATATTTCTTCAAGAAAATCTTTAGCATGCATAGCTTGTTTAGAAACTAATTACTAAGACATTTAGAACACTAATTAATATTGACTAAAATAATATGTTATGTTAGTTTTAAATATAGGCGTTAAATTTCTCTTGAAAGAGTTAAAATCTTGACTACCATGTAAAATTTGAAATTAATCATTATAAATATAATATTATAATTATCGGTTCATTTTTTCTATCATGATTTTGGCAAGTGAGTTCCTGATTTTCAAAGTACACAGTGAAAATAATAACGAGATGTAGATTTACTTATTTGCTGTTAACTAATAAAAATATTTTTTCTAAATAAAAGCTTCAAAATAGTTCATAAATGAGAACCATAAGTTAAATATTTGGACGTTATTTGCACAATAATTTCAGTCATGGAAATGTGAACATAGGGACAGGACGTCCTCTCTCATCTTCATGATAGCCCTGAAGATGGCTTGCAATGTAAGCCGAAACGTTGGCAGATAATCCTTTATTAAAAAATACATTTTTAAAATTTTTGTTTTTTGGATCTACCTTGACCGAACCCCAACTAAAATCATCTAAGAGTTATTTGCTTAAATTTCAATTTAGAATCATTACACAACGCAAATTAGTTTAATTGAACTACAATGTACTGTTTATTGAATTAATTCATGGATGAGTTTTTTAAATTTTGAATTGAACTCAGTCTCATTCCATTTCATTGGTTTGGCTGCAGAAGGGACTTATTCTTTCTGAGTTCCTGTCCTGTCCGAAATGTATCACAGAAGATACTTTTATGAAAAAGCTTTCTGTACGCCATCTGTGCGCTGGAACTCTTGAGCGGGCTCCTCTCTTTGGCTCTCATGCCAACTTTGAGTGCATACCGCCAAGCATGCTTCGGTTAAGTTTCCCCCCCGTGTTTACTGTGTTATGAAGATGGGTCAGTCTATGAGTATGCACGCGCCAATGTCTGTGGATGGAACCGTGACTGTGCTTGTGACCGCCTTTGTGATTCTGAACATGCCCGTGACTGGGGTGATTGCAGTGGTGGCCTTGGCTGTAAGTGCCCTTAATAGTGTCATAAAACTTTTTAAAATCCCCCTGAACATTAGACAGTTCTTCCCAACTGTTAGTGTTACTGCTATCACCAGAACCATCTTTTGGATTGTGCTTCTTGGAGTTATGGTGTAAAGACATTTTGTTTCTTCCACTAATTTCTCCATTAATCTGTTGATGCTTATTGTTCGTTCCGTTCTTCCACCCATTATTGTAGTAATTACAGTTATGGTATATATAATTTTTTTCGTCGCACCTCCTAGGATTCTCAGCGTAACCTATTCTGCGATTATTCCCTTCTTTAAATAAATTTCCAGCCCACTCTTTTCCATTAGTGTTTTTATTGCAGTTATTGAAGTTTTTATTATTAAAACAAGCTTCAAAAATATCTTTATTAACATATTTTGTAATAGTTTTGTCATTATTGTTATTGTTGATTTGATTTTTAACTGGGAAATCGCTCTTAATCCCTCCTGACTCTCCAAAACGAAGTTTTTGAGAATTATTAAAAACAACATTGTCATCAACGCCGGGACTCTTTCTTTGCTTGTTCTTATGGTAATCAAATAAGGTTCTCTTATCATCACGGTGATTGTTTTTAAAGTCAATTGTCCTCCTGTCAATTTCCCATCTTCTTTTATGACGTTTTTGAAAATCCTCAAGACAGATGTCAGGGTCTGAAAGTTTTACAAATTGCTTTCTGTTATTCAAGGAACTGTGATTAAAACAACTGTTCCACGGATTGTTTGAATCAATACTTCTCCCATTAATGTCTTCTTCCTCGACACTCGGGTTGTTGTTATTGTGGTACAGTGTTACGTTATTCTTGTAACTCTTAGATTCCAGGTTGTCCTGATGAGTATTTTCCGATTTTTTAATGACAAAAGTACTATGAATTGCATTTTTTCCACAGCAGTCAATTAGTTGGTGCTTTCCATTATTCATTTTTGGTCCACCAGGTATGTGGTCACATTTTTCAAAGTTGATTTCCATGTCACAAAAATTACTATGATCAAAAGGTTTTCTCTTACTGAGTAGAAGAAAAGTGTTATTGCAATCGTCACGTACGAGAAGATATCGTTCGCCATTGTTCACATGTGAACTTGGAATGCCTGAAACAAATTAACTATTAAACTCCTTTAACTTAATAAAACTCTCCATTTACTAATAAAATAATATTTTAAACAATGGAAATGTCTCTTTTAAGGGCTAATTGAGACCGCATAATCCATAAATAAATTTATCCAATTAAATATTTTAGCTTCTTAATATTATTTACATTTATATTTGCAGTCCGCATTCTTATTTTTGGACTTGTGAATACGTACAAACTACGAACTACTAAAACCTATCCAGAAGCAAAAAATCTTGACAAGCGAAAAATTAATTAAAAAATATTCTTTGGACCCAAAATGATTACGGCTTTCTGAATCCAAAATTATGAGGGATATATATTTCAATGAGAATTAGGTATATATCTAGGACCAAGGTTCAAATAAATAGTACCACGTACATTTAAAATTATCCTGAAAATGCATTCTCATAAATTTAAATTATTATTAAAATAGAAGCATGTGTTATATCAAGGAAGTCATGTCAAGCACTTACAAAAAAACAGAGAGAGAAACATATGTGAAAAAATACCTTTACACCAAACCAACTCTTCTGATCTGTCCTAACTTTTGTCTTCCCTCCTCCTAAATTAGCTTCTTGAATTCCCAATACGTTAAGCAGACAAGGAAAATGCTCTTTCAAGCTACTTTTTCATCAAGCCAATTTTAGCAAAAGTTATTTTGTAGGTTGGAGTCTCTCGCGTTTGCTTTCTCTCCCAGCATGAATGCAGCTTCTTCAGCTGATGTTCTACTGGAACTGGATATTCTCTGTAAATAAGTTAGCTCAGTGACAGCTTTTTTTTCTTATGTTCCGACCAAGAAATACTCCAGTGGAGGCTAACCGGTTCTCATAATTGTAGTAGTGCGATGTTCAAACAAGAATATCTTTAGGTGTTCGTTATTAAAGTTCATCTCATTTGCGAACAGTAACTTTTTTAACTTTCAAACATTGAACTTTGCCATTCAAACTTGAATGGTAAGCCGGTATTGTGATGAGTAAAGCAGCATACTCAAAAAATCTTATCTCAACTGAAGTGAATTAAATTCCATTGATAGTGATAATTTTATGACGTACGAAAGCTCGGCAAATATCAAAAACTTGACACGGTCCAACCCGGAAGAAGAAACGGTAAATTTATGACGTATGTTGTATCAAAACTGAGGCTACTTCGAAATATATATATGAAATTGGAAAATTTGTATTCCCTTGGAAAATGCATCTACTATGAATGAGAACTTTTTTCGCTCAAATGATACAGCAATGTCAAAGTTATTGCTTTTCCAAGGGCACATGAGGCCAAGCGCATTTGATCTTGACCAGACAAATACAAATACACGTGGCTAGTTCCTGGCAAGCTTATGCAGAATACTGTTGTGACTTGGTTTCAACAGTGCCAGGCCACAAAACGTACTCGCGGGCTTTGGCCTTCATTCTCACGATTCCAAAGTAACGCCTTGAGCTGGAACGCACTTAAAAAGTCAGTGCAATATGAAAACTCTCAAGTTAAAGATGCGGCAAACAATCTGGATGGGAAATGCATCTTTGTTTTTAGTTTCTCAAAAATTATTCGAATCATATTTTCTTCGCCATGTTTCAAAATCAGAATAGTACGTGAACATCCTTACAAATAACTCCTGGGAATCCTTTAACATGGCACTTAGTTATCACTTCCATTATATCTTCCGGCTTTTGAAATCCAAGTTCTTCAATAGTATGTCTAAGATAATTTATAGACTCTTTTATGAACTTAGATTTCGCAGGGTTTAATCGAAATCCATATTTGTAATAAATTTTCCAAAACTTATTTTAACCTCATAAGTTTTTCATCTGTGTTTCCTGCATCTATGCAGTTATCAAATGGGGACACAAACAACTAGTCATACGACAGATGAAAATTTCATGACATTTTGTGCAACTATTGCAGAGTTTAAACGAATTTTCTAGAGGTAGTACAATAATAAGAAATGCAGTTGTTTCTGTTAGTGGCATTATATCCAAATAATTTATTATAACAGTCAAAAATGATTCTTGGTTAAAATGAGTTTGTAAAGAAGAATAGTTCAGGTGGGTGTCTAATAAAAAAAAAAATATTTTAAATTTCCTCTGATAATCATCGTTTATTCACAAAGTGAAATAAAATAAAATTGGAGAAAGTGTTTTATTTTATAATCTCCAAAGAAAATAAGGTTGTATAATTTTTCCTTTTAGGTGGTACATCATGTAAAGAAATTCTCAACATTGTCACATGTTAAATATCTTTTCTTTATGGCTATTTATACAACTAAATTAGATTTACAATATTTACTTCTTTTTGGGAGGAGGGAGGGGGGGGGGCAAGAAACTGTCATGTTTAATTGGGATTATTTAGACTCATAAAATTAAAAGGTCTTGTTATTAATAATGCTTCACATTAGTAATTTTCTTATGGGATACAGTGCTGTAGATTTGTTCTTCTAATATGCACTTGCTTTCTAAAGAAATAGTCCTATTATGTTCAATTTTACAATTAAGCATTAGGCTGATCTTAGTTCTCCACTAAATAAATAAAGAATTTAAGAAAAATACTTACGGTTGAATTGGTCAATTATATCAGGACACTGAGATTTTGCTAAGGTAAAACTAGTAGAAGAAAAAGCAAGCAACGACATGTCGAAGAGGATAGGCAGCCAACAGCAGTACATGAAGAGCGCATGAACCTGGAGGTTACTATCAGGTTATAGCATGTCGCTGAGAAAACACGTTCCACTCGCTCACATCAGAATGCGATAGTTAATTTCCTGTGACCTTCAGTCTAGCCAAAACTATAGCAATGAAGTTTTCCAAAGACAATTGAACAAAAACTATAGTGAGACCATTTATAATTCATTATAATTCGTAAACGTATTTATTGATAAAGAAAAGTTTGACCGATTCAAATAGAACCTACAGTATGAATTAACGAAAGTAATGGAGCTTAAAATCTTATTTCTCACTCATCTCATTACTAGTCAACTTCTCTTTCTGTAGTCATCCCTGTGTGCTCTTCATCTCTGTCCGTCATCCAAACTGTATTACATAAATACACGTTGGATTCCTAACACTGACTCATGACTCCCAAACAGTTGTTTGACTGTTGAACTTTATGAGAAGGTATTTTTTGGAGGTTTGGTTTTAGAAGATGAATAAATAAAAAAACTCATTTGTAAGCCATATTGCTCAAAGGGGTCATATTGCTTTTGCAGGAAATTAAATATTCCTGCTTTAAGGAAGTTAGGATGTGGTTGACAATAAAGTTAACTGCGTTAAGGAGCCAACGATAAGGTACGAAAAACCTGACCTCGAACGGGCAGAGGAGATTCACCAGGAGCAACTCCAGATCTATGACAAATTCAAAGGATTTTGAATGAAAAGTATGGAAAGAAAACTTATTTTTCAGGGTCTTTGGCGTTTGCGGAACAACACCCAAGAAAATAATCTTTCCGTACTGAGTTGAGGATTATTTAAGAACGACTACATGAGCTGATTGAGTTCATCATGTAGTTTCATTATTAGATATCTTCTTTAATAAGTGTTTTATTTTACATTTAAAAAAACCAACATCAGAGGATTATATTTCTAGACTCTATACAACCTTGAATTTTTGTAAAAACGATCATTATCTCATTTCCAGTTTATTTTGTCAATGCCCAGGATTCACGTCCTACCGGTTGTATGATAATTTATTGAGAAGGAGTTTAATGATCGTATGTCTCCGTTACACTCATTTAAGCTCGGATCATTTACGGTCCGTGAATCTTCATATTCCAGTTTCTTAAAAGTACTTGATGTTTGTTTATCATATAACTTGAATTATCTTTCAATTTTTTGCTAGAAGTCGTTCTTTGCTCCTCTACAAAGATATCTATCGCCCATTATATAATCTTTTTGTAAAATGTGGGTGTTTGCTGTTAATTAAATTTCAAAGCCAACTCTTATCCACTAACATTTGACATCCTGCCTGCTGTATAAACCAGATAACTGTAAAATCTAAAACGTCCTTTCTATCTTTGCATTGAAACTTATTCATAAAAAATTCGACTTAATTTCTAAAAATACTTTCATATTATTTTATTAGAAGTTCATAGAAATTTATTTATTTTTATCATCTTTATCCAACATTGGCGCTGGTAATTTATTATAATAGCATGTAATTTATAATTATTATATTGATAAATCTACCCTTTAGTCTCAATAGACGCGTTCGTTTATTAACCAGTGCATTCTAAAAAATATTTTTAAAATCATGAATAAGCCCAAGAGTGAAAATGTCTATTCATTTATATAACTTGTTGTTTTTTCCAGCGCATCTCCAGAATAGCTAAGATTTCGATTCTTTCACACTAATTCTTCCTCCAGCACTTGAAACAAACTCCAAAAAATTCGAAATATTAATATTTAATATTTCTCCATTTCCCCGGCTAAAGTCGTTTCCCGAACAGCGTACACCATTGGAAGGATTCAAAACAGTTAGTATTTTTGACGTAAGACCATTTTCTTGCCCCGAGTCCCATTTTTATTTGTTTAATTAAAATTTGATACTTTAGTTTTTCCTTAAGTGAAATGCAGAAGATTTCTTCAATGGGATTCTGTTCACAGTACATAACTCCTTTTTTTCTTCCTTTTCTTTTGGAACATATCGTGAAATACTGGGTGTAAGCCATCGTTTGAGTGTGTAATTTCATGGATTTGTTTTCATGGGAGTTGTGAATCAAGAGAAATGACATATTTCCGCAGTCTGCCTTTTAGAATTCGTCTATAGCGCACTAATGCCGATCGAAGGTTATCACACTAAAAGCTGATGTATAACTATCTGAGAATGTCAATGAACTACTGTGGGGCTCGTGTGGTTTCCTCCTCATGACCATGTACTCAGGAAGTCAAACAGAGCTGATTAAATTTGCTCTGCTGTTTTGTGGCTTCCAAATCGAGGAGTGTTTGCCATTGGTGTTGGCTCATCGGCGATGAAGGCGGTCGGGGTCCGGCAGTTTCCGCCGGCCTTACGTAAGTCTAGCAAGGGGCAAGGGCGGTATTGATACAAGTGCCAGGGCGCAGATATAAGCGGGAACATGGGGTAGATCGTCCGCAGCCATGATACTCCAGCTGGTCCTCATCGCTTGCCTCAATGGTCAGTATCAGTAGATCATTACATGCATTACACTCTAAGAGCTTCTTACTAGTCATTCCTGTTAGAAATCCAGCGGTCTCTAGGCATTCTCCATTTGAAAACGAGGCGAATTAATGTTTTTAAAGGAAACAGTGTGTGCTTGAGGATTTAGTAAATCTTTGGATGTCCCCGTCCGCCTATTTGCCTATACAACGCAACACTAAGTATTTAAGCCTCACCTGGGGTTGGTCCTATTAGCGTATGAGCTTGATTCAATTCGTCTAATGTCGTCTTTATTCGACACCGTCATACCCAGCTAATAGTCAAGCTTGAACTGAGAATAAGCAAAATAGCCATTTAAATTATCTACTCTTGAAGTAGTTCGAGATTTAATCAATTTTACTAACTGTTATATTTAAATTCATTAACGTTTTGTTATATTAAATAAATCGCTTAGCAGCATTATCATATTTTTATAATCAATACTAGTTTTTTTTTTGTTTTTTTTTCTATTAAAGGCATGGCAACCACTGAGGGTCATTGCCTCAATTACTATTGTCTATCATCGTTGCAGACAATTTAATGTTATGTAGGATAGATATTTTTTTTTCAAATTTTTATAATTCATTTTATTATACAGTTATATTATTGATACAAAAAAAAAACATTATTAGGACAAGAGCTCTTTTAAATTTTAATCTTTTTTTTTTTCTTTTTTATTATTATTCTACTGTAAATACCTTTAATCTTCAGTCTTAAGTTCACTATGATATCATTACACCATTTTTCTTTTAGCAGTTCTTAGTATATGAGTGCGTGACTTAATGTAATAAATGATACCAGTCTTATTGTAAGGTTTGTTGAGTCAAGTTCCCTGTCCAAGAGACGGCCAAAGCCCCACCCCCCGATCTCCGCCATGGCCAAGCCCGGCTGCTCTTCTTTGCTATGTTGTTCGTTGTAAATAGTTTATGTATGTTAAAAATTAAGTTTAAAAACATTTTGAAAAAATAAGCGTTATGCATTTATCTACAATGAGTTTAAATGTAATATTCGAAGGCATTGAAAAAATGTTAGGTAGATTCATAACAACATTTTTCATAATAGTTCTCTTAGTAAACACTGTATTGTTACAAAACAGGATCGTGTGAAATTCTTAATTTGGTTTTCATTCTGTCTCTGAATGTGAAATTTTTTTCTTCGTGCAATTTTATTATGGGTGAAAAATGCACCATTTTTATTCTTTAGGGGTGAAATTATACAGTTCAAGTACTGAGATAATTAACATACTTTGCTCTTTAAATTTAATTTAACTAAAATCCATCTACAGGATTCTCGCCTCGTCCAGAGACGATTCCTAAATTCTGACGATGGGACTACTGAATTTGAAAGCGCTCATCTTTCTCTAATACAACAAATATGGAACTTAGAATGAACCACATATGTATTGCACTTCTTAGGAATAGTGTGAGAAATTTCCCTTTCACAATTAATGAGTAATATTTATCTAATATCTAGATGTATAAATTATTCAATATAATTTCTTTTTTCGTAAAAATTAGCTATCAACGACTTTGACAAGATTTGCATTATAATTTTGTGGAACATTTATTTGCAAATTAATTTTGGAGCTTTCGTAATTGTATACAATGAAGAACGAATATTATTTTAAAGATAATGAATTATCCTTTCTTTCTTTTTTTCTTCTTTGATTTCTCGTAAGTAAGGACTTTTTCTAGTTTTATACAAAGACAGCATTTTTAGGCATGAGTTGTACAATTTATTATTGTCAAAACAAACTTTTTACCTGTAGAGTATCTGTCAGTGCTTTAGACATAATATTTATTTCACAATTAGTCGCTTTAAATATTAATTGGTGTAGAAATACGTCCTGTAACTGTATTTTTAAAAATTTGAGGATTCTAACACTAACATTTCTCTATTTATTTAAAATTATATATTTATTAAGAGACTCCTCCTATCGCACAAACACATCGTGATACTCATTTTTAAGCCTTCTAGAAACTATTATTTCCTTCTAAAGGAAGCTCTTGAGTGCATGAATCAATCATTACTGTGCATGATGGTTGTAGGGGTAAACATTTTCTAAAAAGGTCTATACATTTTTCTTTTTTTTTACAAAATTTATTCTATTAATATTTTATTCATGAAATTCCTTTCATNCCCTACATGTAGGGATTACGCCGATAAAGGAACGGATTTGACCTCTCTCTCTCTCTCTCTCTCACTCTCTTGCTCTCTGACTCTTTCGCTCTCTCTTACGCATTCGTACGACCGTACGAACTGAACAATGTACTTGCCTATAAATGGTTATTATAAATAATCTCTTAAATAAATTACATTAACTATTTATAATAAATTAACTTGGCTACTGCTTCAATCATCACATTAATATTTATAAAAAAAAAAGAGAACAAAAAATTTATGCTAATAAAATAAGAAATAAAGTTTTGATATAATAATTACATAATTTAACTTAAGAATTAATGATAAGATACATTTTATAGGCTTTGTAGGAGCTGATTTGAATCCTTTTACGGAAACTGTCGGCATTCTTCGAATGAAACGTGAAGCTGTGAACACGTCTTCAACCCCTGCTTTACCCAGCTCTTCACCTAATGGAAATCAAAGCACCGTCACTTCAGCAGTAACTCTACCTACTTCCACTCTTAGCACCTTAATCAGTACCAACCCTACACCTTCAACTACTAACACTTCCACGCCTAGTACCACAACCAGTACCAGCCCGGGACCATCAACTCCTGCAGCTTCCACGACAAGTGCCACTACCAATGTCAGCTCTGCACTTTCAACTACTACAGCAAGAACTACGACCAGTGTCCCCTCATCAAGTAGACCAAGTACCACAGGTCCTACGACTAGACCAAGTACTACTATTCCTACGGCTAGACCGAGCAGCACCAGAATTGTGGTAAAGTAATCCCACATTTCATTATTAATATGAATCGTACCGGGAGCCAGAAAAAAAGTTTCAATTAATGGATTTAAATTTATTGCGAATAGTTAATGATTCCAGTATTAACCACTCTTATTGTTACTGGTATTGTGTCCTTTTTTTTTTTCGGCAGATTATCTTGATGCCAGTATGGATATTACTTTGAGTGCAAGGGAAATTAGACAATTTCTAGTTACCATAATTTCATAAACTGTCCGAGGTATTGTGGGAGACACAAGGGTCAATAAATATATAGGTAGCATTTCATTATCTCTTAAGAAGTGATCATAACACCACTTTTCAAAAATTTTGGTAAATAATTTTTCTCCCTGGTGACTTCTAAAGTATCATCAGGAAGCAATAAAACGCCATGTTATGTGGAATTCTATCAAATCGAGGAACAAACTTAATGTTAATTGTGGAAGTTAATGCTCTTTAAAGCAAATATTAAACTACCTAGGTGTAGGGGCAATGTTAGACTTATCTTCTCTGTAGATAATTATCTCTTCTCTGCTTTTCAAATACAAATTTCTTGGTCACTATAAGACTTGAAACTGAAAGTCGTCTGTTGATAACCTGGGATGACTATAATTAATTTTCAATGGAGGATCTCTGATGTATTTACCTCGAATATTTATATTTACCGGCTGTTAATCACCGATATATCGTGATATCATCCAAACTTCTGTAAACGTGATATCCTTATATTACCTCATGATCTCCCTAAGATTTTCTTTAACCTGGCTCGGCATTTTCTTTAGCATTCTGTGGCTCTTTTTTTTAAAATCCATTTTATACAGTGGTATAAAGACGCCAAATTATCTACTAAACTCTAAGATGATTTTAGTTGGGGTTCGGTCGAGGTAGATCCAAAAAAACACAAATTAAAAAAATGTATTTTTTTAATGAAGGATTATCTGCCAACGTTTCGGCTTACATTGTAAGCCATCTTCAGGGCT
>KZ806886.1:1080016-1092695 GCA_000696205.2 Oncopeltus fasciatus
TTTTTTTTTTTTTTTTTTTTTTTTTTTTTTTTTTTTTTTTTTTTTTTTTTTTTTTTTGTAGAGAAGCCACTTGGGAGTTGGAAGAAATGAATGACCGTAACAGGAGGGATCCCGAAATTGTGGAATGCTTGGCAGAGAAGTATGATAGCACTTGCAAATGTCCCAAAGGAAAACTGTTTTCTGTCAAGTCGAGGTATGTTTATGAATAAGTAAATCCTGAATTTATTTCACTTTTACATTTAAGTGATGCGAATCATGATATTTCAATCATGGTGTAACTTTTTTTAGAGATACTTAGTAAAAAAATGTCAAGCACTTACTTTGGGGCACAACTGAGTGCTGTTAACTGGTGAATAGAAGTTCTTACAAGTTTTAAAATTATATTTACTTGTTACTATTTCATTAAAATGTTACTTTCATTTTAAATCTTTATTTTTAGAATATCTAGGTTCACAATTTCTTTTGTTCTATTAATGCCTATAAATTTAGGTTTGTTGTGCATAAACTTATTTTAAATAGTCCATATTTTGTTTGTAGTGAAGCATTAACCAATCTGACTTATCTAGGTATTGTGTTCTGACTACCTCCTTAAGGCGCTAGATATTAACCATTCCTTTCTAAATATTTTCAAAACAGGGCATTTACCAAGATTATGTAAAATGTCTTCAAAATATTGTGAGTTTCGTGAATGACAGTTATAATAATAAGTAATTATAAGGCATAATTATCTCCTCCTATCCCTTGGTTTGTTTTATGAATTTTAGGTAAATTTTCAACAACTTAGGCTCATTGATGGAGAGGGGGGGGGCTATTTACAGGTTTGCTATCCCATTCTAAACATTCATGGCTCAGGAAAAGCTTTTATTTATCAGTAAATGCTTGCCCATGGTGCCCATCCCATTACCGGAAACATACCGGCCCGGAAAGCAGGAGATCCAGGTTCGAGTCCTGGTTGGAACAGTTTGATTTTTTATTCTGTTCCCTTGCACTAAAAATTGATGAAAAATTAAGCTTGTATTAAATTAACTCCTATGTTGAGTTTCAGCAAAATCTTGAGAAAGCAAGGCAAGGAGTTATCTGTACTTGGTCTAAACTAATGATAAAGAATGAGATACTTTAAGTAGCTGAATAAAGATTTTTGAATATGTAACCTAAGAATGGAGGTTTTGAATATGTTATGGAGGTTAAGTGTGGAGCTTTCAGTATCTGGAAACTGTTTAAAAGCTTTTGAAATTAGTTATTAAAATGTTTTGCCTCCCGAAGAATGCTTCAAATAAAATGCGAAAAGGATATAGTCATATGGAAAGGAAGAATTATAGAGCCTACTTCTTTGAGGCCAGCAGTTTTGGATATCCCACATGGTCACCCAGGAATGGGTGTCATGCGCTTACTGGCTAGATGCAAGCCTTGTCATCAGGGGCGCTCAAACCATACAGAAGTCCCACTCTACTTGTGGAGGATACCCTCTGAACCATGGTCAAGAGTAAATGTGGACTATGCCAGACCCTATCAAGGATGCTACTGGTTCACCCTAGTTGACGCCTCTAGCAAAGATCCAGACAGGAACTAGCACTGGTAAACTAAAAGAAGCACCAAGACAGGCTGCTGTGAGAGGCCCTTCAAAGTGGGGGAGACAATTTGGGCCCTCAAGACTAACAGTAAGGGTTAAGAAAGAGGAAGAATTGTCAAGACTGGACTTTATTAATACCTTGTCAGTGTTAGTGGCTAGGAAACAAGAATACATGCAGACTGACTCTGAGCTCGACTTTCCAGTAGGGAGAAGATGCGACAACAAACCTTATAGCCTTCTATCTTTACTAGACATATTCAATTTACTTTAAAGCATTTGAACTAAAGATTTTCAATAAATAGATTCGAAATTGCACCTTATAACTGACTACCGTTGCAGTAGGTTAACATTAACAATTTTGAGATAAATTAATTAATACATATTTAGTTTATTTTAAGCAGTAGATTTTACCATCCCAACAAAGCACAAGTTAGTTTCAAACCTGTTTGAAGAGCCTTCTAATATAAAAAATTAGCTAATGATTGTTGTAAACAAATACTATCAAAACAATTTTTATTTTATTTTATTATATATAATTTTATCATCAAACAACATGACTAACCCACTGATCAGACCTCCCGTACTAGAACCAGTACAAAGACAGATTCCTAACCAAACACCCCCAAATCTCAAAAGAGAATATTTTGATATGATCCCCGAGTTCGACGGAACCCCAGGAAACTTACATAGATTCATTTCCATTTCTGAGAAATTGGTAAATAGATTCTACAATACCATAGATCCTGATGACTTTCAAAACGAGTATCTCATGAACTCGATCCTTGCAAAAATTAAAGGAAAAGCAGCAGAGTCTATATCCACACATTCCCCTTCCAATTGGTTACAATTAAAAACCATACTTTTAAATTCCTATAGCGACAAAAGAGATTGCTATACACTACAATTAGAAATCTGTGATTTAAGACAAGGCCCTAATGAGTCCCACTTTCACTTTTATGANTATACTAAAATAAATAAATCGTTAGTAAAATTCTTCATCTAGCAAGGTGCATAGTCATTGAACTTGAATATTTTAAATGCCAAGATTGTGGACAGCTTTAGCTTTAACACTCTTGAACTCCTTGCTTCTTTTCCTTTTTTTTTTTTTTTTTAATTGTAGACCTTATTGTAGTACCTAATTCATTTGAAATAATTATAACACCACCTCATTTTAATTGTATTTATTTGTTTTCTTTATATTTATCCGGAATTATACTGTTTTCTCTACATTAACCTCTTTTCATCGGTCCTTTGTATTGTTTTTTTTTTAGTCCCAGATGGTACATTGAAATCTGTGTCTACTGTGGTGGCGGAATGCATTTGGGATGCATGCCCTATCCTCTGTCTCAGGGGGAGCTCTACAAGTGTGAACTCTGTGTGAAAGTTGATCGAGGTAAATTTCAGAATTCATTTGTTGTTTTGCAGTATTTAAAAAAAATTTTAAAGCTTTACCTATATTATTCTCATTAATGGCTACTTTTCTTGTTGCAAAATATTTTATAATAGACTCTGGTATGCTATGAAACATGGGGAACAGTTGAAAAACTGCAAAAAATTATAGCTCTGTAATTGGCTAATAAAATCTTTTATTAAGAAATTCCGGGTTATATTTGAACCACCCTCATAATAACAAGCATTTCAATAGAGCTTGTAATGATACTTTACTTGTTTGTTTTTTTGGGGGGTGGGGGGGGAGGGGTTGAACCACGCTTTTGCATTAATATTGATTATGAATAAACAAATAAATCTTGAATACCTTTTTCTTTTATATAAGCTAAATAAAATTGATCTCTGAAAAGATGTATTTTGAGAGAACAATTGGCCTTTGCCATCCATCTGTCGTGAGTAATAATATCAGTTACCCCAAATATATGTCTTTTGGAGGAATACGTCCTGTTAGACCAAGCAAAGTTGGATGAATTCTTTATAATCTCCTTAGGCAGTTGGTTTCTTAATTGTTCAAAAAGAAAACTTAAAATTTATTCTCAATTATATTATATGTCTAATATTTCCATCTTCTATTCTTTTGTTTCTTTAGACTACCCATCCTGAAATTTGCTTCTATATAAGTACTGGCTGGTGGAGGTTATCAATTAATGGTGGGTGAAATAAATGAGAAATGTTCACAAACCTCTACAGTTCACACATTTATTTTCAAATACAGAGCGCTTACATCTTCAGTGCTCTGTCAACACATAATTTACCATAAAATTAAAGTGTTAAAATAAATAAGTCATTATAAATGAAATATTGAGCTCAGTTAAACACAGGCGTCAAAAATATTAACTTTTTAAAAATAACCTATAGTCGGTAAAATTAAAAGTAAATAAATAAATTAATAAATACAAATGTGCAATTTTTAATAATTGTCAATAAAAACTTAAATGTTAAACTAATATGTTGTCAATAATTGTCAACTTTATGTGTTAAAGCTATTTAAAAAAGTTAATAACTAAAACAATTAATAACTTAAAAAATTAAGTATGAGCCGTAAATTGTACAAACATAAAGTAAAACCCAAAACCAGCAATAAAAATTCAGGTCAAAATCCATTAAAAAATCCCGGAATTTTCCAAATATGTCTGGCTGAGGACCAGTTGATATGCTCATTTTACAATGAGAATAAGTTATAAAAATGGTGGAGACTTGCTGCATACTGAAGGTTTACTTCTAGCAATTAACAAAACAAAGGTTCTCCATAATGTGAGTATTTTCCATACTATTTTCAAGCTGAGGATTATCTACCAATAGATTTTTCATCCCCACAACCAATCAATATAGCTATCCTTTCTACATTTTATTTTTGCAACATATCTTAAAGCAGTTTCTCATCCCATTGCACAGCAGCCTCTTCTACATCTAAATCTATTTTTGGTGAGTTACGTTCTTTGTTATCAATATTGCAGTCTTCTGAATTGAAAGATAAATTTATTCATAATTAAATTCTAATATCTCTTTTGCAACTTATTATTCACACCCTGTCACTGTCAGAATGACTACCCCTATCTAATAATAAAGACAATCAATAACAATTCATTTGTCACATTTTTGGTACCTCAAAAGTGTCTTCCTTTATTTCTGGTCCTACTTCCTCTGTATATTAAAAAGTATACTCCCTTCTTGCATCGGCTCTTCTTCCTTTGATGTGTTGCTAGTTTTTGTTACAGATTATAGTTCTACATCTTCTTCACCTTCTAAATATTAAATACTAGTTTCAGTTAATTGTCATAATATCTGTCTTCTAAGCTACCATATAAAAACAATTTTTTAAATGAGTAAAGAACTCAAAGCTTAATAAATATTAACTACAAAAGTGCATCCAGATAATCAGCAATTTCAAGTAGGTAGGTCCTAAGGGGTTTAATTCAATAGCTTATTCTCTTTGATTTGCAGATCTGGTAGCATTTTTATGCATTTTTCTCTATCATACAGTTTTTCCAGTCTTACAACAATCTTTCATATGTCTGCCTGGCATCTTGCACCTTCTATGCTGCTCAATTTACCTGGACACATTCCATAAACTGCATAATAATTGGTAATTATGAGGTAACTTACTGCCAGTGATTTGATGAAACATTTGGCCAATAAAGAAAATTTTGTCTATGTCTTGAAATCATGCTCGTTGATTCCATAGAAGTTAAAAGTAGAGTCATTGCCCATTGCATCACCACGAAAAAAGCTACTAACTTTGCTGCTTAAAATCCTGCAAGACAAATGCTAATACAAGTTGTAATCTGTAGTATATTGAAGGTGATAAAAACTAAATGTGTAAAAAATTTAAAATCAAATATTTTACAGCAATTGTCTCATTATTTAATAGCCATACCTGGTGTGTATGTATGTATATACATATGTTGTGTGGGTTATTGACCAGGTTTTCAGAAAAAGTTTGTTGGTTATTGAGGATTCTGGTCAATTAATTTTCTTCAATAAATTAGTCTAGTTTAATATTTCGAAAAATTATTATTATTTAAAAACTTATAATTTTGGATGATTACTATTTATAAATTAATACAACCACAATCAGTCAAGTCATTAAATCATGGTTCAGATCAAGACCTAAATCTAAAATTTTGTCATCTTCATTATTATTAGCATTATGAACGAAGTATGTAGAACAAAATAGGTGTTTAATATAATTTAAAGGAATTTATATTCTATAACAATTTTATTAGAAAGGAAAAAAAAATACATTTTAAGGAGGGTGTTTAAGATTATAATTTGGGGACCCTATACTTTTTAAAATATAGAAACCATTTGAATTTAGGCTTTCAATTTCAACTTTTGAGAAAAATTAATTTTCGGTTAAAAAAAAAATGAGTTACTTATGATAATAAAAAGCTGGCTGTCAATGTTTTAATAAACCTCTTGTACATCTACCATCACAATTATTTTTATTTTTATTTTTTTTTTCAGACATGGGCGAGGAAAAACAGTCACTCTCTGAGTGTTCGAGGTTAGTATTTTATGAGGTGATGCATCTGAGCTTTCCAAAAGCTTGAGTTAATAAATAATTGAAATTAAATAATTCTCTTAAAACTTTTCTGGTGAATTGTTATCAACTCTATTTTGATTTATGTATTTGTTTTATTATGGTTTTCACATTTCAGAAGTGATTAAATCCTTTATTTTCCATTAGTTTCTAATGTGAGGTCTAAAAAGAATTTAGTTCAAATGGAGAGTTTTTGACCGTAAATATTATTATTAGATTTTTTGTTGTTGTTAGGGTTCGGTCAAGGGAGATCCAAAAAGATACAAATTTTAAAAAATGAGAATTTTTTTTAAATTATCTGCCAACATTACAGCTTACACTGTTAGTCAATGAGTCAGTCATGAAAATGGGATCTAAGGGACACGGACGTGCCCTCTCGCCTTCATGATAGCCCTGAAGATGGCTTACAATGTAAGCTGAAATGTTGGCAGATAATTTTAAAAATACACATTTTTAAAAATTTTTATATTTTTGGGTCTACCCTGACCTGAACAAAAAAGCATTTAATAAAAAGAATTTAGCTGCTTAACTTCCTTTCTATCCTATCTTATCCTATTTAGATTTTTAAAATGAAGTTAAAGAGTGAGTGATAAATGTGGGGTGAAAGTTATCACTTTCAGTAAGTTCTGGAAAAGTTTTAAATGAATAAAGTAAGATAACTGACTCCATCAGATAAAAGAGTTCATAGTCCGTCAAATATAGATGGCCAGCTAATTAACTGTTTATTAGATAAATGTTGAGAGTGGAACCTATCTTGTTGAGAAAGAGTGATAAAAACAGCGAGACAATCCAATTAACTAACCTTAAATTGTATAATCTTCCCAAGCTTTCTCACTCAATTGGTCTTCACTGTAAGATCAAAGGGTGAAATTGATCTTGTGTAACTAGCATTGATTGCATAATGCTAGTTACATGAGATCAAACAAAAATTTTTGAATGAATTTCCTGAAATATTAAGTTGAAGATTTGTCTAGAGTTTAGAAATAAAATTCCAATGCCCCCTAGTTATAACTATGGCCATTGAAAATTTTGTTCCCTAAAGTGCACCTACACTATCTTCTTCTTACCATGCTTTCAAAAGCATGATCTGTGACACAATTGATTATTCCCTTATTTTATCATAATTTAAATCCCTTATCCTTTTCCAGCTGTGTCCTCTGACTTTGTTCCCTATCCCCCTTTGGGACCACTCCCAAATAATTTCTTTCTTAAAGCCTATTTTTTCCCTCTCCTTATAATTAAGTTGTTCTGCCCTCTCCAATACTTATCAAATAATCCCACGAAGTATTATTCCCATATTTTATCAATGATTCCTAAATTTACCTTTTATTTTTTCCCCCTTTCTGAGTTAAAAACTACTATCTTCAAAGTACAAAAAAAACTTAAATTTAAAATGCCCTTGAGCTCTAACAAGTATGCTTTACGACAACATAAAAAAATCTCAAGCTATTGTTTTTGTATCTAGATTCTATTCTTAATGATTCTCTGAAATACCTTCTTTGATTATCTAGATTAAAGCCCTTCCAGGAAACCTCAAAATTTATATCAGACTTGTTTGTTTAATTCTCATCATCAAGCTTTCTTCACAAAGAGATTTCAGAATTTATCCATGTCCTTATTTCTTTTAACTCATCTGTTTAACTCTTAAGTTTCCACATTTCTTCTTTCTCATAAAAAAATGACTAGTTTCTTCAAAACTTTAATATTCTCAGTGTTATTGATTTTTTTTATTTCTCATTATTTTCTTTCTTCCTGTTTGCATGTGTGTGTGTCAATACATACATGCTGTCTGTGTGTGTGAAAATATGTGTATATTCACATACATGGCATATATGTGTATATACACACACACACACACATATATACATATAAAGGTAGAAAATAAAGAGACTGTGTTTTATAATTATCCTTTGTTCTGTTCTAGGCCATGTGAAGCTGAAAATGAGGAAACTGTGCTACCGGGTTCCATTGCAGAAGCACAGTCTGAGAAGAAAGACTTATCAAAGAAGTTTTCTCAAAGTGAAATTGACGTCTGTGCAAACAGGACCTCAAACTTTCCTTCAGTTTACAGCCAATCTTCAAATAAAGAATGTGGAAGTCAACTAGTTGTGACTAGAAGTTCTGCTTCAAGTTTCAAGGAGTCTGCAAAAAATCGACCTTCATCTACTTCCACAATGTTGGGAGCTTTGGTAAAATCTCCAGATAAAAAGAAGCAGGTGAAAAGATCCCCTTCCTCCAATACTGTGGATAATAAGCCAGTACCAGCTGCATTGCCATTGCGTAGGAAAAGAAATGTCTCAGACAAAGATTCTAGTTCCATTGAGAAAGCTGGACATCCCACAACATCAACATCTGGAGTTAAGAAGCCTGGGTGTAAGGCGCAATTAGAAATCCATGACGACATTTTGATAATTATTTCATCTGATTCTGATTCAGATAGTAGCAGTTGTAAAAATCTACCTGTGAGTAACTTACTGGCCTGAGATTCTTTTAAAAAATACCTGAAATGTTATTACACATTTATTCTGGCTTCTTTGATATTTATTTAAAGTAACTGATTCCTGAGTTTAAATTACTTAACTGTTTATTTTGATTAAAATTAATTAAAATATTCGTAGGTAGTAGTAGATTGAAGAGAAGGAGGTATTTGAAAATATTTATTTAGAATATAATCAGTACTTTCTTAAAACCACAAATAGTGTTACTCATCATGTACCTAATGAAGAAAACCAGGGGAGAGAAGACACTAGGGATTGAGCATATATATATTGGGGAATGTATTTTCCCTAGTTAATAAGTTTGGTAAAGAACAGTGATGATATAAGACATAATAAATAGTATATTTAAGCTGTGACAAGTCTTGCTTGTGCTCAACTACCCAATTTTGGTTGTGGGTAGTAGTTATATAGGAATTATGTTAGGGACAGAATTATTTTTCATGTACTTCTTTATAAGGTTTAGTGTAGTTTTCTGCATGCTTGTATACTTATATAAATCAAACAAAATGAAACTATAAGTATGAAGCAAAAAACCTTCTAGATATATCTGCACTAGCCTTTCAGAAATTTCCTAACATTGAGTAATTTTTCTTTTTCTTCATGTGAAGAAGATCTGTGGCTCTGGGCATCTCTCTAAAAGTTTACATACTCCCCTAGTAACTCCTCTTTCATTTTAATGGCTAGGCTTATTCCTGATCACTCTTCTTCTCTCTGTAACTACTTTCTCTCTCTCTCTCTCTCTCTCTCTCTCTCTCTCTTCTCTCTTCTCTCTTCTCTCTTCTCTCTCTCTCTCTCTCTCTCNTCTTCTTAATGTTTAGCGTATATGTTTCTACTTTGTGAAACAAAAAATTGGTATTTTTACTCGCAGCAAAGAATATTTAGACATTTTTTTACGATAAAAATGCTTTTTGTGTCAACTACTAATTTTGTTAGTACATCTTTACTTATTTACGTTTATTTATATGACATAGTATTTATTGTAAATAATAAACAATTATTTTCATTACAATGTTTTACAGTAAATCATCATGCAGGAAGTGCACTATCCTATCTGAAGGCCTATAAATGACCGTCCTTTAGTGTACGATATAACACCATATTTACTTTTAAAAAAAAAGAAATGTCTAATTTATTTGGCATTCTACCCTTGTATTGAGGTTGACACAAATATCGAGGGTTTGTTTAATGGCCTGATTGATACAAGGGATGATTGTCAGAAGCAAATTTCAAAATTAAAGAGCTCTGGATGAGATTTCAAGCGAAGTCGAAGCTCTCAAAGCTTTCCTGGGACACCGAGGTCATAAATAACGGGAGACTGTTGTGTAACAAGCCTGTCTTGGGAACGTCAATCAGGGTGACAGTTTCTATCTACCTGTTTATTTTTGCGGAGTGGAGTTCTTTTGAATATTATTTTTCTACTGCTTGTGGGCTGAAGAGTACATGTTTCCGAAATCAATCGACAAATGTATACTTTAATAAAAAGAATTATAGTGGCGCAAGCTTTGCGTAAAGGTTCCGATTGGGAATTTTACAAGTGGCACTGAGGTTTCGAGTATCGCCCGAATTTTTTTTTTTTAAACACTTTAGTCATAAATTACATTACACAACGTGCATCTTGCAAGGTGCTCTCAAAATATGTAAATAAATATGTACAAATAAAATAATAATATACAATATAAATTAATATAAAAGATATACAATTACAAATACAAATTAAAAAAACAAAATGTAATACTTGTGTACTTCGCTTGATGGAGAAGCTGTCTAATGGCAGTACTCTTAAATCACTATTTACAATTGTTTGTTTTGTTTTTTAATTATTATTAGGAAGTGTTGGCAATGAGGATGTCACGCGGCCATTTCCTATTTAGGCGGCGATTCTAGGATGGGTAATACTATTACTATTGTTATACCATTGGGCTAAAAGATTGGGATGCATGGAAAGGTCAGGGTGGAATTTATTAAAACGTGTTGTGATAACGTCTTTTACAAAAGGTATTTTAAGGTCATTGAGGAAACATAATTGGGTGCATCAACCATGATTCTTAGGATTTTGGATTGGAAGGACTGATCATTGGAGGATGATCATCAAATAAATTTCAGTAGTGAAGGCAAACTTTTCCTATTTTGTCTCATTGTTTCAACAAGAATTAGATTATTCTTCAAAAAATCTTCAGCAACAAAAATATTTGTAAATAAATTATCAGTTTTTATATTTCTTCCTGAGCCTATCCTAAAATCTACTAATCTTTTTTGTGCAAATGTCATAGTTTGCAAATAAAGGTATTGCATAAGGTTCACTCCTTATTCCATTTTTTTTGGAGGGGGGGGGGTTATTTGGCATGTAAACTTTGAAAAAAACATCATCCTCGAGAAAAAACAAGTTGTTCATCAATGGTTTCAAACTCAGAAGTACAAAAGCTTTGTCCTCAATTTCCAGAAAATACATCACTGATA
The DNA here is from genome assembly GCA_000696205.2 of Oncopeltus fasciatus. Lineage (NCBI taxonomy): Eukaryota > Metazoa > Arthropoda > Insecta > Hemiptera > Lygaeidae > Oncopeltus > Oncopeltus fasciatus. Next base: position 1,091,034 of record KZ806886.1, read on the forward strand.
TCCCATTAGCTTTTCTGTGGTCTTTGGAAGTGGCATATAAAATCTGTTATACCTCATAATATCTCTGAACCTGACTCTACTCATTGTGCAGCATAAAGAGGTATTTGGAAACAATCTTTTCTCCCCAATTATTCATATTTATTGCTATCAGTTTCATGAAACCTTTCTATAACATCCACATCAGCCTTTTGTTTTGTGTAAGTTTGACTTTTTCAATCATGTTTTCAGTAACAAATAATTTAAAATATTCTAATTCCGTCTTACTAATTTCTGTTAGTCCAACTGTCTGAAGAAGAATATTCGATGATTTAGTTTTCTTAGGAAAATTATTTACATACTTCCATATTTTGTCCCTCACTCCTTCATCAGATTCTAATACTTCTCTGTCACTTCCAAAAAAGCTTCCAATTCTTCTGATGAAGAAACCAATGAAGACGGATAATAGAAGGTATGATAGTTCTTCTGATGTATTTGGTCCAAAATCACTATAGTAACTAATATAAACTTCACTAACTGGGGTGTTCACTTGTACACCTCTCTTAGTCTCTCTTAGAGTAAATCTCTTTCATTTTCCTCTCTTAAAAACTCAGCAAAAATATCTTCTGGAGTACGAAAAACCTGATTTTCACACATTTTGAAAATAGAACTTGTAAAGAGAAAGCACAACACAAGTCAAGAGCTCTACAGCCTTTCTCCAGGAAATCCTTTTTCATGATACAGAGGGGTAGGGGGTGGAGACAGTTACATGAAAGGTTTGTCACTTTCAACCCAGGTCCAAGAACCTGTTTCCTGATGAGTCTTCACTAAAATATTTACCTAAATACTCTATTTTTACTTGTTTGTGAACCTGAAAGAAGCATTCCTAGAAAGAAAAAGAAAAAATCTTTAGTTAATTCTTTACTGCCAGAGTGGCTTGTAGGCTGTTCATCAATATTCAAACTTCTCATGTCATGTAATCCCCTCACCTATAGAATATACATTTTAGTTAGCAAATATGTGTTGAATTTCAGTACTCGAAACTAAATATTATACCTGATGCAGCGAAAAGACTTAATTTCCTTTCACTTGATATTACAAAATCGACTAAGGTAACAATGTCTACCCATCAATTAACATTTAAAAGTGATATGCCTAATTTCATTGATAAAAACAATTAATTGTCGCTTATGTTCAGGTAAACCTCCACTCTTAATTGTTCAGTTTCACAATATAACTCCAAAAATATTTCTTTCATCAATAAAGAAATCTTGTTCTGTTTCATTGCCAAACTAATTATTACATCTGCTTTAGCAAAACTTCTATTTCTATTCCTACTTAACATTTCTGGTTATCCTGTTCCTGTTCGTCCAATTTCACTCAATAGCGAAATCAGCCTTTCTTTTAGCATTTGAAAGCAATATGCCAAATTTCATTAAGAAAAACAACTAAGTATGGCTTCTGGGCCATAGAACTAAAATTTATAGTTCAGTGAAACAGCCACTCTTAATTGTTCAATTAATATTTCTTTTATCAATAAACAAATCTCTGTTGTATTTTATGACTAAACTAAATGTTAGGCACATGTTTAAAAAAAAACAAAAAAAAAACTTTATTACCTGTGCATGATATTTCAGATAATCCTCCTGTTATCTGTAGAACATTGATGGATATGTGCTTATATAT
>KZ806886.1:1108324-1146708 GCA_000696205.2 Oncopeltus fasciatus
TTTAAATAATTATATAAAAGGTTTTTATATAATATTAAAAGTTTATATTTACTGGATACTACATTCTTAAGTACACCATTTTAAGAGAGCTGGTAGTTATACATAGTAGTTACTATTGGCTCATATGTGAATTTTATGCAGTAAAATTTATCATACAGGGACTGCATTAACTAAGCAAAATCCCTGGTATAATTTTTCTTAAATAATATTATTTCAAATTTGAATTTCTGGTAAATTTTGCTAGGATTAATAATCCATCTATTTTTTCAGAAAAACCAAATTGTTTTTGTCAGTTTGTTAATCCTATTAGGTAGTACCCTAATAAGCTTATCTCTTTTGGAGAACTGACATCAATTCCTCATCCTACTATTTGTTAATGGTGAGCAGCAGTTTATTTATTTAATCTCTCTAGATCATGGCTCAATATCCACTCTGTTAGCTATATAAGGCAAAATTTAGCCTTGAAGTGTAGCTGAGCTATTTTTTCTGGACTGTATTGAAAATAATTTATGAATGTGGAATATAAACTATTTAAAATTTGAAGAGGTTCTCCTAGTAATATTCAAAGGTAGATTATATCATTTTTATTTAAGTTTAAAAAAAAAAATTTCTATTTTTACTTTAACTTGAAGACCTTATCAGCCAGCTGCCTTAGCAGAGGTTCGTCGCACTGACTCCATTAATATCATAGAGAAGCATCAGGCAAGGTATAAGCTCTGAAGGCGGTCTTTAGACCAGAGTTAGGATATTAAGAGCTTATAAACAACTTAGGAGATGTACGGGTAATTATGCTTTAGAAAGTTTAGAATGTCGTTCTTTGGTAGTCTCACTTAAAATCATTTATTAAAAACCTGCATCTTTATATATATATGAATAATTGTTTGACCCTGTATCAGTTGAAATCTCGGGGATCCTCTCCGAAGTTCTTCTTGTACTTTATAAGGGACATTTTGGTTTGACTCTGGAAATTGAAGAGTATCCTATCATTAGGCATTTTGACAGCTTCATAACTCAAGATATATGCCAACTGATGAAGAAAAGTCCAAGACTAAGTATGTGTGACTCAAGCTTGAGGGTGTGTCCCCAGTCAGCAGCTGATCGTTTCATGAAAATCAGTGAAATCTATTTTATTGATGGTTATTATAACCTGAAATCGGTCGAGAGGGTTAAGGAGACCCAAATTTTTATAGAGTTTTTGACTGTAAAGATTATTGGTAGAAAATTTTTGTTGTGGTTCAGTCAAGGTTGATCCAAAAAATACAATTTTAAAAAATGCGTATATTTTATTATCTGTTGACGTTATGGCTTACATTGTAAGCCCTCTTCAGGGCAGTTGACAATGTCATAAGAAAAACATAAAAAAATTAAATGAATTACACTATTATTATTAATACGATATCAAATGCTGTGGAAAAACAATATCAAATGTGTAGAAAAATCCACCAAGCCTACCTATCATGAAGGCAAGAGGGGATTTCTTGCCACCAGGATCGAATGTTCATGGCTGAGAGGTAGGGTTCGGAAATTGAAAAAAAATTTTAATAGTTTCAGATAGTAGGCATTTGTGTTCGTAGGATTCAGTGGAAAGAACTAAATGGTAATGTTATCATTCATGAATGACAGGTTTTGTGAGGATATTTTTGTTTATATAATTTTTGTGATTGTTGATTCTACAGGAAATAGGGATTTTGGTTTGCCCAATGTATAAACTATGGCAATTAGGAGTGGAACAAGGAATTTTATAGACAACATTGGTTCTGTTAGGAAAGAAGATGGGATCTTTGAGGTGGATATAAATGGATGTTAGTTTATTATTACTGGAAATAGCAAGCTTCAGGTTAGAAAAAGTTTTTCTAAGTGATTTCTTAATTTTTGCATAAAGAAAAAATTTCCCTAAACTTCAGCTTGCTTTTTCCACTAACAATAAACTAAAATCCATTTACACCCACCTCAAAGACCCCATCCCCCTTTTTTACATTGTAAGCCAAAACATCAGCAGATAATAAATAATACTCTTTTTTTTTTAAATTGAATTTAGGATCAACATTGATTGAACCCCAACAAAAATTCTCTACCTAAATTTATCTTTTATCTTCATTATTATTAGTGATAAAAAAAGTATTTTTTATATTTTTCTACTGGCTGGACAGCAAGATATTTTCTTATACTCAGCTTACTTAGTATCGGTAACATACTTAAATTAGAAAACCGTAACTTCAGGTAGCAGAATGTTAGATTAGAAAACTGTATCATGCTTCTTGGGACATACTCATTATCATAAGAAAATTGAGTATGCAATAATTCAATAACAACCCATTTTTAATTAAGGGAGTTATTCTGAAACCATATAGAAAAGTTTATTTTCTAGATTCGAATTTATAATTTATATAAATAGCCAACTTTGAATTGATTTGTATTGAGACATAATTTAAAGGCTCTTTTTTATTAAAATGAATATTAGTGTAAGAAATAAAATTATAGCAGGAAGTAATTCCTGTTAATGGCCTACCAATGATTTAAAGTTATAAAAGGCATTTTTACAATGACTTTTAAAATAAAATACTTATTTATTTATATACTAATCTATTGTGTGAATAGAATTGTACAACATTGCTGGTGTTTTAGAGCTAAATTAAACAATAGCTAGCGATTTCAGTCTTGCTCCTTTTTTTATTTTATTCGTGAGTGCTCTTAGGTTACTGGGCAAACTATAAATTTTATTCTTCTATCATGATTTATTTATTTCTTATGGCTATCCTAGAATTTTCTGCTAAATTATGACTGAGTACAGTATTTTTCTGTTAACTTCAACATTTGGTGTTTTCTTAATTTATTTTACTTTCATTTGTATTTATATTTATCAAAGTGTAATTATTAGCTCTACCTTAAACTTGCCTTTTCAAAACCACACACTTTTGGTATAAATTATTTATTCATTATTTAGAATTGATCTAACATAGAGTATATATTATGTGTTACGAGCAATCATGAGTGGTCTTTATTATTATTGCACTCATTTACTGATATCTTTATTTCCATAATTTACAAGTATTGAATTATAATAACCTTGCAAAACTATGTTCTTTAACTAACGAGATTCTTTAACTCATGCGGTAATGTTTCGAATTAACACTACTTATATTTTGATTTAATTGAGAACCTACATTTTATTAAGAGCATTTTACTTATTCATGAATGTATTAAAGTAAAATGAGAAACTGACCTTAGACTAAAGTTTCGTGGTAGCAGTTGAAATTATTATGCAACTCTGTGAATCTTAATTCATAATATTCAATTATTTATTTTATTGTTCAAAAAAATAGGAGTGTGGTTTCAATTTAAATTACTTTTAATGTGTAAAAATTCAATAATTATGTTACTGATGAATTTATTTTGTGCTATTGCTGTGACTGTTACAGCTTTTCTGTTTTATACCTCCAATTGTATTATAAATATGTGCTTAGACTGTATAAGATATTTAACTGCTCCTAAAGGTTTTATACTGAGAGGAAAAGTTTTTGAGAAATTGTTTTATTTTAATATTAGATCAATAAAATATTTATTTCTCTCTTTCTTGTTTTAGAATTTATTTTGACCTCTGTCATCATCGTAAAATTGTTGTGAATCTGATAATGGAGTGGTTTATGTGGATTGAGAGTTATAGATTGACTTCAGATTTAATTGCTGACTGACAAGTATTAAGAAGAAAATTTCTACTTCAAGTATATGCAATCCTTTCTGTTGTTTTATATTCGCTGTGAATGTGATGCTATCTTATTTAGTTATGCTGTTATTATTTTCAATTAAGAGAAGCTCTCTTAATATGCTCTTATAAGCAAAATAAAGTATGTTTTCTTTTTTTGATCCATATTTGTCTTAGTATATGTATTATTAAGTTTATGGAGTAAAATATGTATGCTTTATATGTAGTATTCTTATGTTTACATACATACATTTTATAAAATGTACAATTCATTTCATTAGATTATTTTTTAGTGTACACATGACAAAAATTGTATGTTATTTATTTACATAAATGATTTTTACTGCATGAATTGAACTTTTTTCATTTTATGTTATCAAAATCAAATTTTGAAGATTGTAATATTTTATTTATTAATAAATTATATTTTTCTGTATTATTTAATCATTGTTTTATTTTTATCATATGAATTGAGATACGTCAAAGTATATACAATTCATTACAGCCATTTTAAATGATTATTTATAGAAAATTGTTTTAACAATAATTCATACTTTGAAAGTACAATTACAATTTTGGAATCAAAAGGAAATATTTTAGTGAACATGTTTCACTAAAGATGGACCCCATAAAGTTAATGGCTAATCGGTTTTTTCAAGCCAAGTTGGTGATGATCCATTAATCTTGATGATTCACTTATCTTTACATTCATATTTCAGCAAACAGGGAATTGGAACAATGGTTTGCATCAGAAAAAATAAATACTGAAGTTGATTTTCTATACTTGAAGAGACCCCCTACCTTGTATGTTACACTCTTAAATATTTTTCTCAAAGTGCATTTATCGTGAAAATTTTGTAGAAGGCAATGACCATAAAAAGTAAGATCACTACACTGGCTGGAAAGGAAGAGGGATAAGTAGTAAATGTCTTAGTTATATTCCTTAAATGGTTGTAAAATATAAATGTTAGAAAATGATACTTTTCTTCTGTTATATACACATTATTTTGTTAACTTTTTCTTAACAGAATAACAAATAATCGACCATATTTAAATTTTTTCTTTCCATAAACTACTCCAATTTGACTGATGCAGCCATATATCTTATGGTGTAAAAAAACTTAAATACCTAGTTTAGTTTTCTTATTTTAAAAAATTGCACACTTGCAGACATTAAATAGTAGGATTGGAGATTTGTAAAAAGTTTCAAAAGCCATAAGCTGTAACTGCTAATTTGATTTTCTTATGGGATATCTTTAAAAATTAGCTGTTAAATGTTTGTGAAAATTGTAATTTAATTAATAATGAATTGCCAGATAAAGGTTAAAGGTCCGTCATGCAGGAGCCATGTAATGGACAATGCAATAGGCTTGTCCATGGTCTATTTAGAGTATTAAAGGGCCACACCTAGATTATTAATTGCATTTTATGTAAAATGTATAATAATACAAATATTTCATAAAAAAAACTTTTTTTTTTTTTGTGAGAGGGGGGTGAGTTATGCTCCCCTTTATTTACCAAGCAAAAAACGATGACTACACTTGACAAAGAATTAATTAATTTTCAACTAATATTAATATGAAATATTATTAGTGTTAAAAACACCTCCCCTAAAAAATGATTTCTTCTCTGCGATTCCATTTACCGTTCAGCTTGATTTTTCTTTTCCAGTGCCTAAGAAGTTCTGGGCACCTGTGGCGGTCCTTGGTCTCCTGAAAGTCGCTCTTAGTTTCCTTCAGCAAAAGAAAATAACTAATTATTTGTATGTCAACGTCCTGGTGGCCTTAATTTTTGTCATTTGAATACAAAAAGGGAAGACATTAGAATACAAAAGTGGAACTCATTGATAAGCATAATCCTCCTGAAATAGTTAATTCGATTTATAAGGGGTAATAATCAGTTTAACACAATGAAACTAGCTCAATTTCGTTTGATGACATAGGTTTTTTTTTAAAGTAGGAGTTACACATAATTCTTAGTAACTTTTGCACTTCATTTCGAATAAATGCAAAACAAAAAACACCCTTCCTTACAAACCTTAGTATAGGTTCATTAGATGGCTTATTCGATCATTTAAGTGAGTGCCGAATATAATGATTAGACGTCATCTATGTGTTCGCTGATAAAGGTAAGTCATTCATTACTTAGTGAGCAAGAAGACATCATGCACGAATACAATTTCAAATATTGAATGTGTTTGAATAATAGTTCAGCATTAGTGGTAAGTAATCTAAAGTAAAATAAAGTACATTAATAAAAAATATGATGAAATACATGATCAGAAAACAATATTAAACAGCTTATGTGTGTATATTTTTTAATTTGATACGATGACTTTATATGATGTTTAATATTATTAGATGATTTTAGTTGGGGTTCGGTCAAGGTACCGAACCCCTACTAAAATCATCTAATAATAATATCTACGGTAAAAAAAAAACTCTCCTTTTGGATGCTTAATATTTTTTCTCAACTCTATTTTTTGATCTAAAAAGAAATAAAATTAAAGTTGGAGTAATAAGAAAAAAATAGTAATAATATCAATCTTTAGATGGAAAAATAGTGTCCTTCTAGTGCAATGGTCTAATTTCCACTGATCTCATCTGGATGTTATAAAAGTGAACTTTATATAACCATGCATCAACAACATGTTTATACATCTATACACTTTTTTTTTTAATATGTAATATATTCCTAATGCAAATGCTGTACTTTCATTTAATTGAAATTTAATATTCAACAATGTATATTTTGTTGCAGAGTAATAAATTAGCTGAAAATAAACAATTTAAAATAAATAAAGGAAGAAATTAACTCTGGTAGAGTAAGCTATGAAATGAGTTGCTACTTAGTCAAATTGATTTATTGTTCAATATATCAATGATTTTCAATGGGACAACTCAAAATGTATTAAATTAGACCATGTATTCTGAAATATAAAAGAACTTGTCTGCAACTTGTTGAGATTCGAGGAACAATTCAGAATGATTTAAAGGGTTATTTTTACCACCAATCAATATAGAACTCTCATACCTTCTATTCTCCTTCTTCATTGGTTTCTGCAAACCATCTTCTGTTGGCGAGCGCTTTCGGACATTGTCCATCTTCTGGCCGAATACATACGTTCACTGTCACGGTCTGTATTTAACTTCGGACAATGTCCGAAAGCGCTCGCCAACAGAAGATGGTTTGCAGAAACCAATGAAGACGGAGAATAGAAGGTATGAGAACAATTCAGAACCTGGGAGCAGCTGATCAAACGCAGTCGCTCCCACACTGGCCTATAAAAGGTTCTTCAGGGGCTTGTTAGTCCACTGCGGGATATCAGCCGACATGAGCTACATCTTTGCTTTCCTTTGCCTTGCTCTTACTCGGGGAACAACTGCACAGTGGGACAATGGTAAGCTAATCTTGTTTCTAGAACTGGAAACATAGGCCCATTTTTTGGAGAACAATTCCTTCCAAAATTTGACGAAGTCTTGCATTATATTTTGTATAAAAATTCAAACAAAATCTAAATGTAACGCTATTAAATTATAAATATTTATTTAGTTGTGGTTTATTATCTCACGTAAATTTTAAACAATTAATGAGAGGGAATAGAATAAAAAAATCTATCTGTCCCTGCCAGGACTCGAACCTGGATCTCCTGCTTGCCGGGCCGACCTGCTATCCATTGCACGAACTAGATAACTTATTAAATCCCCACCACAAATGACGAGAGTAGACAAATAGCTTGACAATGTCAGCTCCTTCGAGTTTAAAACGATGTATTCGTCTTTTTCGTGGGTTAGGCTCTCGCTATTGTGGTGGGAATTTAATAAGTTATCTAGCTCTTCCCGGTAGTGCAATGGATAGAATACCGGCCCGGCAAGCAGGAGATCCAGGTTCGAGTCCTGACTGGGACTGATACATATTTTTATTCTATTCCCTCTCATTAATTGCTATTAAATTATCATTAACAGTGCCCAGTCAGCCCCTTTTATATCAGAGCCATATCTCGTCACCTTCCCTACTCATAGATAGTCTAAACTACCTTCAAAACTCTTCGTCTAAACGAAATATTTTTTTTTTAAATGGGATATATTAACATTACGTTGATTGTGAATTACTGTTTTTCAGCAGTCAGATAAAAGTGTATAAATTGAGTTATTTATGCTTGATTTTGAGTCGGCAAATAATTATATTACTCGCCCATCTCCTCTATAGGAATGTTTCATAGATAATGAAGATTAGGGTTGGAGTTTTTCCTTGTGAAGCCTTATTCGAACTTGTATCACAGATCACTATTCTATACTTTTTGGATTACAAGTTCCTATACATTAGAGCAGAAAAGACTTTATTTACGCAAACAATCGATCACACACCAAACTAATTAGTACATAGGTGGGTCTGTCCCTGGATCCGATGGGTTAACAATAAACTTCATTAAAACTTACACTATTTACTTAGACCACTTACATATATAATCATTACTGGACATGCCGTATTGCAACAAGGGAGGAATCACTTGACTTTTCCATAAAAATATAACGGTACAAAAAACCATACTGAAGTACATTTTATACAAATTATTTGTTTTATTCATTTCCCATTCTAAAATTAACTACTTTCCGTACTAACGGTTAAAACTATATATACTTAATGTGTTAAAGTTCATATTTCCAAACAAATTCTTGAGAGCAATGCGCCCAGATAAACTTAGATGTGACAGATCGACAACAATTAAAATCTACTTAACAAAAGGAATCTGGTAAACAAAACAGACGCCTTTTATTACTCTTCCCCTTTTCAATAAATTGCCAGAGAATATTAAAGCAACTATAGTATCTACAGAGAGCAAACTAAGTTACTCCACCAAGACTGTGACTGACTGCGAACACTGCCTGGTGAAGGATGCCCTAAGGTCTTTCTATGTTCAGTGACATCCTGTAAATTGAGGATTACGGAGTTCTTACCAGTCAGCACAAGTAAACATGTTTATTTAATTACTATTTTTCTCATTATTTACTTACGAACATTTTTTGCTGAGGTACTCTGAATATACCTTTTATCGCCTTTCGTAACATAATCTTAGAACCTTTTTATTTTCTTCTTTTTTTTTAATTCGTGCATATATCTTTTAAGAAATTTATTTACATATATGTAAATAACGTTTAATCGAATTTAACTCCCCCTCCACTCACATTGATCTTTTGTGGAGGAATAACCACATTGATATAATAAAGGAACATTACAGTAAATAAAGGAAAGGAAAAATATCGCTTATTTAATAAATTTTTAAACAATTACCGTCCCTAGTCTCCTTTGTAATCTTAGAGTTTCAGAAAACTTAGTCCTTTTATCAAAAATTACACTGAACAACAAAGTTTTTGTTTCGGGGTTGAAATTAGCTGATTTTAATGTATTTCCACGTGTTAAAACCGAAAATGACCATAAAAATTATATATTAGCTCTTGTTTTCAAGATATAGTATCATTCTATTATATATATATTGAGTTTTCAACAAATGAAATATTTCATCACCAACAGTTGGTACACATGTTTGTTTACATAACACCCCTCTCATCAGCTGTTCATAAGTAGTAAACATAACCTTTGCGAGTTTGTCAATTGTACGCACGTGGTTGCTATTGAAATTATCGTGTGAAGTTGATTTTTAAATTAATTTAAGTGCTGATCTGNACATGCCGTATTGCAACAAGGGAGGAATCACTTGACTTTTCCATAAAAAATATAACGGTACAAAAAACCATACTGAAGTACATTTTATACAAATTATTTGTTTTATTCATTTCCCATTCTAAAATTAACTACTTTCCGTACTAACGGTTAAAACTATATATACTTAATGTATTAAAGTTCATATTTCCAAACAAAATGAGAGCAATGCGCCCAGATAAACTTAGATGTGACAGATCGACAACAATTAAAATCTACTTACCAAAAGGAATCTGGTAAACAAAACAGACGCCTTTTAATACTCTTCCCCTTTTCAATAAATTGCCAGAGAATATTAAAGCAACTATAGTATCTACAGAGAGCAAACTAAGTTACTCCACCAAGACTGTGACTGACTGCGAACACTGCCTGGTGAAGTATGCCCTAAGGTCTTTCTATGTTCAGTGACATCCTGTAAATTGAGGATTACGGAGTTCTTGCCAGTCAGCACAAGTAAACCTGTTTATTTAATTACTATTTTTCTCATTATTTACTTACGAACATTTTTTGCTGAGGTACTCTGAATATACCTTTTATCGCCTTTCGTAACATAATCTAAGAACCTTTTTATTTTCTTCTTTTTTTTTAATTCGTGCATATATTTTTTAAGAAATTTATTTACATATATGTAAATAAAGTTTAATCGAATTTAACTCCCCCTCCACTCACATTGATCTTTTGTGGAGGAATAACCACATTGATATAATAAAGGAACATTACAGTAAATAAAGGAAAGGAAAAATATCGCTTATTTAATAAATTTTTAAACAATTACCGTCCCTAGTCTCCTTTGTAATCTTAGAGTTTCAGAAAACTTAGTCCTTTTATCACAAACTATTAATATTTATAATTAATTCTTAATATTTATTATACTTAATAATTACACATGAAGAATTATTGCTTTATTGTAATGATTCTGTTCTTTTTCACAGGATTTACACTTTGGTCACCAGCGGCACAAAGCGTTTCCACGGGGCCGGTGAAGCCAGATTGGGAAAGCTATGGAACGCCGTCCTCGAGCTTCGTGGGCGCTCCAATGGCTTGGTACACGGCACCTCTAGCCAGAACAATTGCTAGATTTTCTCCAGCACCCTCACTCTCATACTCAGCAGAAATATACCCTGCAGCACAGATGGCCACGTCCTCTGGATCTATCGCTAAAGTTTCAGCAACACCATCCTCATCAGTTCCAGTTGAGCAAGATATCAAGAAAGTTACAACCTCAGCTCCTATTGCTTCTTTCTCTAACATTGCGTTCTCTAATCCTGGAGCTTCGTTATCAGTTTCCGCACCAGTAAGGGCTATCTCATCGGCCCAAGAAGCAGTTATCCATGGTTATAGTGGTTCTCGACCAGTGCCTTCTCTTCATACGGTAACCTCTTCCGCTCCAGTTGTATCATTCAGTTCAGTTCCAGCAGCACCAGCAATTAATAGAGTTACTGCGTCAGCACCCAGCTCTTCATTCTCCAACATTCGAAACTGGGTCTCGAATTCCAAACCAGCTGTAAAAGTTTCTACTACTCCCGTAGTGCACACTTCTGCTCCAATAGAGCAAGCGATTAAAACCGTTCCAGTTTCAGTACCAGTCGTACCTTTTTCTACATTAGCTTACTCCACACCCATGGCAACATACTCTTCGGTTCCTATTACCCGTGCAATTAAAAATGTGGCTAATTCTGTACCTACTTCTTCGTTCTTAAATTTAGCATTCGCCAATCCTGGAACGTCAGTCCAATATTCTACTCCTATTGTAGCAGTGCCTTCGGTTCCAGTAGCACACCGTCGGCCTTTTTCTTCTTCCTCCTCACTATCATTGACAGCTCCTATTCAATCAGGTTCTACGGTTCCATTATCAGGAGTACCGGTATCGACATTAGCATCTACCTCTTTTCCAGAACTCCATGAACATAGATCTTCAGCTCCAGCTATATCTGTTTCAAAATTAATTCCTAGTATTTCACTTATCGAGAAGACCCTTGTGACTGAGCTCTCACCGGTTGTTTCCTCAGCCGTTGAGCATATTACAGGCTCATTGATGGCTTCCCTTGTTAAGCAGATCTCATCACCAATAACAATATCTCTTGCCCAGGAGTTGGCTCCTGTTCTCCATTCCGATATTATATCAATTTTTGGACCTCACTTAAGTGGATATGCAGTAGAAGCACTACTAACAGATGCAACACCTACAAATCATTTAAGAGGAGAGTCTTTATTTACAGGTACGCAGTCTCTGGTGACAAAGTTAAGTCGTCCACCTTCAAGGTATTCTCGAGTCCAACCCATACCTTCAACCAAGAGCTGGTTGCTGAATATGTCAACCCACTAAAACAGACAGTAGCTGATTAAATCCAGTTTCGCATTCCTGTCATCCAAGAACACTTCGTTAAACAAGCTTTGCCAATCATACAGCAAGTGATCCCTACTATCATCAAGAGTATCCAAACCTCTTAATATTTAGTTTCTTTTAAAATATGCTACCGAAAAAAAAATACAATAAAATATGTTCAAAAATGATGAATTGTAATTAATTTCTTCCCATAATTAGTATTAATAATTTTATTCGTTTTAAATTCTTCAATTCTCGAGTAGTGGAAATTCAGAACAAATATCTCTGTTCAGACGTAAGTCCTTATGTAAGTTGTGAGAGGTGAAGCAGAATACTTAGACTGCATTAATTTGAATCGCAAAAAAAAAAAAAATTAAATCAAATTAATAAATAAAAAAATCATACAGAAAAAGATAATTAAATCAGCCTAAAGAAGAAATCAAAAACATTTAATAATAAATAACGAACTATAGATGGATAAGCTATACTAGAACAATTATAGCATGTAACTTTTACATAGCATTAGCTTTTAAAAAGCCTTTGAAAAATGAAGGTTAAAAATGTCTAAATTAAGACCTACAAAAATGCCCTGGTAGTTTCAGGGCGATACTGATATGATTTATTTCAGTATTCAGTGATTGGTTCATATTTAGTTTTGTCATTTGAAAAAACATAACTCAGTTGTTTAATTTGTAGTTTAATTTAGATTCAGTTCTTTACCCTCTCATAGTAGTGTCAACATTTATACCTAAATGAAAGGAAAAACAATTCGATATTGAAATAGGAAACTTCGGTAGTGTATAAAATATATTGAAGGGGATAGTCAGTGATCTAAATCCATAAAAGGAAAGCCGGAAGTTTATTAATTTTGAAAAATTAGCTGATCAAGACATTGGCTTGTTTAGTTTAAGAAACCATTTCAAACCCAACCAATCACCAAAAAGTATTTTTTTGTTTTACTCCAGGAGTTTTGCTTGATGACGTACTTGATGTTTTAACAGAGTAAAAATCCCATTTCATTCTTGGTAGATCTTAACCATCTTTTGAAGGCTTTCTGTCTTAGAATGAAATCTCTACGACATTACTTGATGGTATATAACGTGGAACACATCAAAGCTCTTGCTCACTTTGATTATGAACTTAATGCATATAATGTGTGCATCCAGGGGCGCCATGCTAGCTCAGGGGATCCGTACGGGTCTCGCAATCCTGACGCCGCGGGTTCAAATCCCGCCCAGGTCAATCTTTTATTTATAATATAGAAGCTTGTCCTGAGCCATGGGTGTTTAGAATGGGGTGGCAACCTGTAGATAGCCCCTCCCTCCAATGACCCTTAGTGGTTGCAAGGGAGGCTAACCCAGCANGTGTGTGTGTGTGTGTGTGTGTGTGTGTGTGTGTGTGTGTGTGTGTGTGTGTGTGTGTGTGTGTGTGTGTGTGTGTGTGTGTGTGTGTGTGTGTGTGTGTGTGTGTGTGTGTGTGTGTGTGTGTGTGTGTGTGTGTGTGTGTGTGTGTGTGTGTGTGTGTGTGTGTGTGTGTGTGTGTGTGTGTGTGTGTGTGTGTGTGTGTGTGTGTGTGTGTGTGTGTGTGTGTGTGTGTGTGTGTGTGTGTGTGTGTGTGTGTGTGTGTGTGTGTGTGTGTGTGTGTGTGTGTGTGTGTGTGTGTGTGTGTGTGTGTGTGTGTGTGTGTGTGTGTGTGTGTGTGTGTGTGTGTGTGTGTGTGTGTGTGTGTGTGTGTGTGTGTGTGTGTGTGTGTGTGTGTGTGTGTGTGTGTGTGTGTGTGTGTGTGTGTGTGTGTGTGTGTGTGTGTGTGTGTGTGTGTGTGTGTGTGTGTGTGTGTGTGTGTGTGTGTGTGTGTGTGTGTGTGTGTGTGTGTGTGTGTGTGTGTGTGTGTGTGTGTGTGTGTGTGTGTGTGTGTGTGTGTGTGTGTGTGTGTGTGTGTGTGTGTGTGTGTGTGTGTGTGTGTGTGTGTGTGTGTGTGTGTGTGTGTGTGTGTGTGTGTGTGTGTGTGTGTGTGTGTGTGTGTGTGTGTGTGTGTGTGTGTGTGTGTGTGTGTGTGTGTGTGTGTGTGTGTGTGTGTGTGTGTGTGTGTGTGTGTGTGTGTGTGTGTGTGTGTGTGTGTGTGTGTGTGTGTGTGTGTGTGTGTGTGTGTGTGTGTGTGTGTGTGTGTGTGTGTGTGTGTGTGTGTGTGTGTGTGTGTGTGTGTGTGTGTGTGTGTGTGTGTGTGTGTGTGTGTGTGTGTGTGTGTGTGTGTGTGTGTGTGTGTGTGTGTGTGTGTGTGTGTGTGTGTGTGTGTGTGTGTGTGTGTGTGTGTGTGTGTGTGTGTGTGTGTGTGTGTGTGTGTGTGTGTGTGTGTGTGTGTGTGTGTGTGTGTGTGTGTGTGTGTGTGTGTGTGTGTGTGTGTGTGTGTGTGTGTGTGTGTGTGTGTGTGTGTGTGTGTGTGTGTGTGTGTGTGTGTGTGTGTGTGTGTGTGTGTGTGTGTGTGTGTGTGTGTGTGTGTGTGTGTGTGTGTGTGTGTGTGTGTGTGTGTGTGTGTGTGTGTGTGTGTGTGTGTGTGTGTGTGTGTGTGTGTGTGTGTGTGTGTGTGTGTGTGTGTGTGTGTGTGTGTGTGTGTGTGTGTGTGTGTGTGTGTGTGTGTGTGTGCGTGCGTGCGTGCGTGCGTGCTTGCGTGCGTGTGTGTGTGTGTCTATATATATATATATATATGTATGTAATAGGGAAATCTTCGACTTTTTACCTATGGTACTGAGATTTATGGCTAAATATCGCCGATTTTTGAAACTTTAACCTTCGTGTTAAACGGATTAATATTATCAAGTCTAGCTGAGACTGCCAATTAATTAATGCCAATTTTTCTCATTTTCTAACTAATTGGCACCATTTGATTATTCCACGAAGACCTCCAAATAATTTTCCCATTACAAATAGATAGAAGAGCCTTTATTTACATAAAAGCTGGTATCTTATTTATTAACTAAATATTGACTGCCTCATGATTTTCATCATCTCTGAGGGTTCAACCTTAAATACACAAATAAACATTCAAAATATTTATTGCTTATGCATTTTTTGAAACAAAATAATAAGTTAATAATGTGAATACATAGTTAATATAATTCTGGTTTATAATATAAATAGGTTATGCTGTTAATTATTAATGAGTAAAAATTTATGATAGAACTATGTAATTTTCTTGAATCTATTATTTTTATTTATTTTCTTCAGAAAACAACCAAGCACTCAAACATACCTATATCTACATACACAATGCCCATACATTTTTTCAATAAGAAATTCCAATTATATAATGAGAATAAAAATGAGGGCAGAATATCAAATCCTAAGGGACACTTGTTATTAGTTAATATAATTTTAAAGCTCAAGATAGAAATTAAAAACAGAAAATTAGGTATTTATTCAAATCAGTAGTTGAATTTTTTTTCAGAAGTATTAGGCGGTAGCTCCACGACTCTCCAAAATATGAGAATTAATTTTTTTCGTTTAAAATTTTAAACAGGGTATCTTTCTCTAGCGTTTTAGTATTAAAGCATTTTCGTCTGAATTTTTTTAGAACAGGAAATAATCCCAAAAATTAAGTATATCTTATCTAGCCTTTAAATTACACGGAGAGCATATTTTTCTAAATTTACAAGTTTTGCTCTAGCTCGTAGTACCCTACTAATAATTCCTAGTCCTGGAACTAACTGTCAGCAAAACGTAGTTGAGGTCCTTGTATATTGTACTATTTCTTCAGGTGACCGCTAAGCTCTCTTAAATTTTCATCAATATGGTGCTTTAAATTCAAAAATGTCTTGCCACATGCTTCCACATCTTATATGTTTAATGTTTTTCTCTAAAATTAAATTTCTTCAGTGTGTTTATAAATTCTTTGGAGCAAAATTTTCGGCCATTTTTAATCAGATAAGCTAGTCGTTCTAAGAATATCTAATTTATAAGTATATAGAAAGATGGGCTGTATTTTGTTGTTCTAAATATATTATATAGTAAATTCTCTTATAGGGAATGTATATTGAAAACGCCCTCCCTCTTTGTTCCAATTAAACCTTGACCAAAAAGGATAATTACATCGATTTATAACTAACTTACTAAGAAATTATCCTTAAGTTAGTCATTAACAATAAGATAAGATTTTAAGGCTAAACAAAATACACATTAGTTAAGGTTAAGTCATATATATATNGTGTGTGTGTGTGTGTGTGTGTGTGTGTGTGTGTGTGTGTGTGTGTGTGTGTGTGTGTGTGTGTGTGTGTGTGTGTGTGTGTGTGTGTGTGTGTGTGTGTGTGTGTGTGTGTGTGTGTGTGTGTGTGTGTGTGTGTGTGTGTCGTCCATATAACGGTCTGCCTTATCGCCTATCACATCTCTGACTGTTCATTCCGATTTTTAATTCTAAAAGTGTAATAGAGTGTATTGTACTTAGGCCTCGATGATGACTTAAAAGTTAAGTCGAAACGTTGGCAATAATAAAATAATTACCCAGCGAACTGCAATTTTAGAGTATTTTATTTTTCTCCTGGCCGAAACCCTGAGTAATTTCTCCAGCATGATACTTGACGGCCAATCAAACTCCAACAATTACTTAGCAAAGTTAATGCTACAATAAATAATAACGAACTAGGAACATATTTCAGAAATTATTTAAGAAGATTGTTCGCCTCCCCTCATACAAGTTATATTTTCTCCGATAGTAATAGAGCTGCCAAATGGAGCTTTTTACCTCCTTGTTCTTCTCTGATTTCAGTAACAAATTAGTTTTATTTTTACCCATCTTTAATGAAAAAATATGGAAAAACTTGTAGTAAACAAATCTTGACAAACTTTCCACAATAAACATTTTCAAAGCTATAAAAATACATGTTTTTTTTTTGTTTTTTAAATGATGAGTTCAGTTGTGATATTTAATCCCACGTTAAATTCCATACAAAAAATGCAAGAGAGTTATAAAAAAACAAAATCTTGATACCTCAGCCGGTCCCGGCTTTTTTTTTTGTAACCCCCTTGGATATATCGCATAAAAATAAATGTTCTCCTTGAAAAGGATTTTTTTTTATTTTAGAGCGCTGCCAATTAAAGATAAAATCTTTCGTTATGACTAAGCCACCAAGTCAATTGAAGAGAAGTAATGTATCCTCATAGCGCACCTCTCTGTTCCCACAGCTGATGTGGAGTATGCGAGTGACAGGACTGTGAGTAGCTCCACACCGTCCGTGTTTGGATAAGGATCTAAAAGACAATAGAGCATGAACAATAGGGGTAAGCATATCTTCCACAATCGCTTGTCATTGGATATTATAATGCTGACAATAGAAATTCCAGAATGTGAGCTGCTAAAGAATATTAAAAAGTTTTTACTTTCTTTTAACAACTACTGTGTCTTATGTAATCTGGACGCTGTAGACTTATATTCATCAGGATAAAAACAACATGAACATAAATAGGTGGAAACAATACAATAAATTTCATTTTCAATATTTTTCATATCTAAGCGTATAATGACTATTTTTATTTTAAATTTAACAAATCTAACTTATATTAAAATCTTAAATTATTGATGCATTTATAGATAATGTATTAATATTTTTTCTCTAAGAGCTAAACGCCATTAAAATATTAATATATATTGGAGTATGTAATGACAAAATTATAGTTAGTATAAAAATTATTACAGTTCCAGAAAAATTGCGATACAAAGATAAGGAATCATAGTAAGGGTTTTATTAAGAAAAACAACAAACTGCAACTCCTAGGTCATTAAATTTACAATATAAGTAAACCCCCGCTACTAATTATTCAATTTCGAAGTAAAGCATATCTGAGTTTTTTCATCACTAACCTTATAATTATGTTCATTACACCGAAAAAACTTTTTTATTTTAGGTTATCCTCCATTTTTTATTTGTCCGATTTTCCGATAACGAACTCAGCTAATCCGATTTTATTTAAAAGCGATAGGAAAAGTTAAATAATTCCTTTTAAAGGCCATAAAATTAAAATTTACAATACTAGTAACCCTCCACTCTTAATTTTTACATTTTTCTGGGTAACCAGTAAAAATTTATTTCATAAATTAATATATTTGGGGGGGAGGGGGGGTTTAGTTACTCAAAACACCCACTTTTTCTATTTATACAACATTTTAGGTAAAACGACTCTTATTCGTCCGTTTTCGCATGGATGAGAATGCCATCGCAAACTGTGCATTGTTGGAGGAGATATACAAAGGAGCAAGGAGAGTTGGAAGACTACAGCTGCATTGGCAGGACGGATGGTCCGTGACGACAGAACCCTGCAGAGTGTGGGGAACTACTACCTTGGATTGAGAAGACTGGTGAATGAGGATACTGGAGGCCTGGACTAAGGATAATGGCGCCATTGAGAAGAAGAAGTAGAGACTCAACAAAAATATATTTACTATTAAAAGAAATATTTTACAAGTTACACTGCAAATGATGGAAAAATTAGTCTGGGTTTCGGCCAGGATCAGAAAAATAAAATACTCCAAAATTCTTAGGTAATTATTTTATTATTGCCAACGTTTCGACTTAACTTTCAAGTCATGATCAAGTGATGTCTAGAGAGATCTCCGAGGGAGTTTTATAGTCACATCTCAGAGTGCAGAACTAAATTAAACTCAGTTGATTGAATTGAATTACAACCTAGTTCCCGATGAGGTTCTTGAAACCATCAAACTGTCGTTTGGATTCATACAATTCAAGCCAAGTACCATAAGTTAAAAAGTTGCCTTCTTAATAAAACATTAAAATATACTATCTTCTAAAAATGAACCACCCAAAATTACTCATCACTTGCCTCCCATTACCCTTAACATTCCTATATTTACGGGTAATATTGAAAAATAGAGCGAAATTTTCTCAATTTCGAACTCTCTTGTCCATGAGAATGATAAATTGATCAACAATCAGAATTGTCACTTTCTTCGTTCATCGGTTTTCCACGAAGTTTTGTCTGTTATCGAAAATTTTCAATTAACAGCTGAAAATTATCCTTTAGCTTACCACGCTCTCGTAAACCGATATATAATCACTCGTCCAATCGCCACCCCATACTTGAATAACATTTTGGACTATAAATGCTCCACCATCTACAAGTTGAGTGCTCTAAAAACATTCCTTCTTATTCATTGAAATTCAATTCAAGCCGTCAATGCTCTGAAGGTTGGCAAATTAGACAATTTTTTATTGTCGTCATTATCCCTCAGAAACTTAGATCCTAGAACTGTAATAGCTTTCGAAGAAAATCAAGCCAATATCGCAATCCCCTCTTCATTCATCCAGGAATCATCACACTGTCGCATCTTGTTCACCCAAATGATTCATCGTCTCCACTTAAGCCCAACGCCAATGTGCCCTCTCATTTGAGTGTAGAAAAAGGCCGAGCCAACTCTTCTGAATAATAAACATTTTTTTATAATGAAGGGAAAAAATGTATTTTTCCAGGGATCCTCTAAGTAATAATCAAATGTTAAGTGCTTCATTTGTTCGCAAGATTGCCTCAAAGTTTCTTATTTTATTAAATACTGTTTTTTTTTTCAAGATTAGAGGAATCCGAGTCAATGTAAATATATTAATATGGTAAGTAAAATTTATCAGGAAAAGCAATGATAAAGAATATGTATGAAATAAAAGAAAAAAGTATTCATTAAGTTCTTTTAATTGCACAGCCTGCACAGCATATACTTTGTCTTCAAAGATGTTGCCTCTAGCTGACAAGCACATCTGCATTCTCTAGTGGAGCTTTTTTACTTCTTTCTGTATCTGAGGCAATTATATGTAGGCTTCCAGTATTACTCCCTTTAGTTGATCTGGTGCAGTGGCTGGGTGGGAAAAATACTTTTTTTTTTAATACTCCTCATAAAAAAAAATCTAGCAGTGTCAAATTGGAATCCCTTCCAAGGAATTGGAAATTGGTTTACTACAGCATATCCACCACATCTCCCTAACACCTCTTCTTGCTGGCTACAAATAGTGTGCAGAACATCCGTCTTGTTGGTACCACATGTGTAGTCTTAGGTAAAGGGTTACATAGTCAAAAAGCTGTGGGAGATTCTCTTCGATGAATCTGTAATAATGAACTCCGTTTCAGAAAAGTAAGGCCCAATGATTTCATTACCAAGTATTTCACACCATACTTTTACTGACCAACGATTTGTCTTGAACATAGAAAAAAAAAAAACGGTTTATAGCCATTGATGAAACTTAACTTGTGTTTTAAATAGGCACCAGGTATTAATAATCTTAAGCCTGAGTGTAAATTTGTAAATTAAGAGCTATTGGTAGCACATGATTTGTGACACATGGAGTACCCATCAGACGATATAGGACTATTATTCTTGGATAAAAGAAAGACATGCAGCAGCTGGGCAAACAGACCTGGGGTATATGTGAGCGTAGTCTCACCAAGTGTGAGGTTCAGTCTCAACCATGGTACGTTCTCTAACTCTTTTACTGCTCGCTTGCTTCCTACTCCATGCGGCACTGGCAGGCAGCTCCAGTTCCAGCAGCTCTTCCAGCGAGGAGTCCTCCTCCAGGAAGTCTAAAGGTACTAAAGGCCTACCCAATTATTCACTGATACTAATATAAAAGTCAAACTGAGAATGACTATTTGTTGGAAATATTTCGGGGAAGGACGTCTCTGACGATTCTGCTAGACGAATGAACTGCCGACTGAGAACTGTTCTGTTATACAAATTGTTCGTATACGACGCAGCCATTGTAGAATGGCTTTAATCAATTTAAAAATGAACACGTGATAATTGCATAGAAATAATTTAAACACTTTCTAAATATTGCAAATAAGGAAGCAATATGAAATCCTAAAAAAGAGGAAATGAGAATAGGCTTTCCCATTACATCATAAGCAAACAGTTCAAAAAATAAAAAAATATTGAACCTAATGTCCACAAATTCCTGGCCGAAGAGTATTTTAAATGTTTGCCCGTGGATTATTTCAAATGTGGCACCACTAAGCCGATTTAAATAATTAAAAGCCATAAGATATGCTCATAATTACTGCTGCAAAAAAATTGTTTTTTCTTATTTTTGAAACTAAGTAACGCACTTAAAGTTAATTACTTAAAAACCTACAGTCTCACTATTTTTTTTTTTAAATTTTAATCTAAGCGTATTCAATGGCGGAAGCCTCATCAACAGAGCCTAGATGAAGCACTAAATGCTCGAAAGCTTCTCTCATTCAGTGCAAGCACTATGTGATTATATGTTTAAAAGTGTTATGTAGAAAAAAAAAATTGTGTTTCTAAGAACTGACTATTTACATATTATTCTGCATATATAAATTTCAAAGCCGTCAAATTTTGACCTCTTGGATTCGTTAAAAACTGAAATCGGTCGAGAGGGAGAAAGTTTTAGATAAAGAGCTAATTGAAAATCTTCAATATCATCGTTACTGTTAAAGATACGAATACAGATACACAACATAATATGAGTAAACTATAATTTTCTAATATATTCACAAAAAATAAATTTAAAGAAAAATACTTAACAATGCAATTTCGAGTGCTAAGTATTACCCCCTTATTTCTAAGGAGTTATAAATGTTGTTATTTGAGTTACGAAATGGTTTTTAAAATATAAATGTAAATATATACACATAAGTGCTCCAGAAATCTTCCTTCTCGGATATTTAGCGCATAGCATAGTGGTCTTACATTTTACGCTCAATGTCCTCTCCGGCTTGTGAGATCAATTTCGTTATTTACTTTCATTATATTCATATTTAACGAAATAACTTCGAGTTATCTTTCACCAGGCTTCAGTAGGCTTAGTAATCAAATCCCTGAATGCCTGCTCAAGGAAAGTATGACAAACCAAATAAAGTTGTTAGGAGTTATTTCTCATCCTTGAGGAGATAATGTGTAGGATGTTCCAATTTTTAATTTGTAATAATTGTTTTTGATTATTACAATTTCTTTTATGTAATTTTTCATTTTCCTATAAAAATGGATTCATGAGATCAATAACTCAATTACTCAAATAAATTCTTCGAAAACATAAACCATTTTACTGCATTTGCAACGTCAGTTAAATCTCCAATCCCTATAAATAGCTAGTCCCAACAGGTCTACATAATTCTTTGATAATTCATTTTAAATCAAAGACAAACTACTGATGATATACTATACTCATACTTTTTAATTTTCATACAAAGGAGTATGGAATTTATATTAATTATTCAGCCGTCTCATTGAAAAGATTATTTAGATTATTTATATTAATTTTATTAAGTGATGATATGAAGGTAAGTTTATTTAAATTAATACTTAGACCTATGCTAAGATTGATATCTACCTTCCCTGTGTATATTGTCAATGCGTTGCATTTGCCAAGAGACTTTCTATAAGAGATTACTTTGGAGTTTCAGGGGGGAACAAAGGAACCATCGGACAAGGCAACTCTCAAGCGGCCTCCCCGGCCACCACCTCTCAGCAGAGAGAACGAGTGACGGTGGTGAACGCCCCCAAGGTGGCCGAAGCTCCTCAACCTATCAGGACACATCACCACACCTACCGCCCGCCTGTTGTCACGTACCGTCTGCCACCTGCAGTTCACCAACCTGCAGCTCCTCACCATCACCAATCGACAGTACCTCACATTGCTAAGCTTCAATATGACTTGGCCAACACACAGGTACTTTCATTTGCAATCTGTAGAGGTCTTTCAATAATCCACCTGTATGTGGTTCTTAAACATCTACCTCTAGGTAATGTAGCAACTCACAAGGTGTGTGAGTGTGTATGTGTGTGGTGCACAAAGATACACAAAAAATGTGACTTTGATTTAACTGAATTTTATTTTCCACAGAATATTGCAACACAAGCCATCACTTACGCCAACAACCTTCAACACCAGCTTGTGCAAGCCGACCTGACGGCTCAGACTTTCGCAGCACAGAATGCGGCTCTTCAACAAGAGGTTGCCATCCGTGGGCTGGCTATACAGACGATCCAGGCACAAATCCAACCCGCTAATGTCATTAATAAGAGGATCACTCTCACACCAAGTGTCACCCAACCCCCCTCGCATCCAGCTATCTCTTACATATCTGCAGCTCCAACTTTTTCTACATTCACTTCAGCGCCTGCGATACCGTCTGTCTCAGCCATTCCAGAGTCATCCTTTTCTTCTGCTCCTGCTGTTTCATCTATCTCCACTGTGCCTGCAGTATCACACCAATCTACCGTAGCCGTTCAAGGAGTACAGCCCTCTACGTCACCAACTGCATCACCATTTCTCTCTGTTCCCGTATCGTCTTTTTCAAGTGTCCCCGTTTCATCTTTTCATCAGCTATCCCAATTGTCATACTCACCAAGTGTGTCATCCTTCTCTGCAGCTCCCGTTACATCAATCCCATATGTTCCACACGTATCATCATTCTCGCGAATCCCGGCTGTATCCTCTTTTGTTCCGTCTTCCTGGAGACTAGCTGCATTTCCTCGAGTTACTTCTATCTCTACCACACCAGGAGTCTCCTCTTGGACATCTTTTCCAAGAATTACTCCTTCCTCTGTAGTCTCAGGATCACAATATTCTTGCATCCCAAGTATATCAAACTGTTAAATCACCTGAGCCCATTACAAAATTTTTCCAAGACCTCTTCTTCTAAATTTCTCACCCTTCTCTTGTCCCTCAGCAGCAAATTTTTTCTAAGATTCTAGTACCTAGGCTCATCCATACGTGATGAATATTTTGTATAAGATAAAATAAAATGAATGTTTTACAACCTAAAAAGCATATTACTTACAATGTCATATATATTATTAAAAAATGGGAGAGAGGGGAGATTTCCTGCACGAGACACATATATGTATGCTATAAAAACCTATAATATCGGTAATAATCGATACCAGCTTAAAATCACTTCGATGTAAGGGTGACACAACGAAAGATTTCTACAGTATCGCGTTGGACTCCATTGTGTACTGTCGTATTAGGACAATTAAATAGGAGTCCAACTCAAAGGACAACGTTAAATGCTTCCACAAGGGAGAAGAAATAAAGGCCATTCCCAATCTTATAAAGATAAATGTGAGAATAGTTAAAAAAAGAAAGATTTAAACTAAATAATTCCTTTATTAACAATAAAACAAAAGTTAATTAATAGTTAACAATTAACTCTATGTTGAATGTCCTCTGATATGATTTAGCTGCTTCACATCACGTCCATGAGTTATTTATCACATGGGATCTAAAGTCTCATGTTAAATCAATTTAAAGAATAAAAACAAAATGTAATGAGTAAGATATTATAGATTTAGAGTAGTTATAATAATATATAGGAATTTACACTTACAAATGTCTATGGGAGAGGTTGTCGTGGAATAGCTGCAGCTACATCGGTGAGTCGGAGAGTACTACTGGCTTTTGCCTCGAAGGACGTATGACTTATATCGGCCCTATCTGTGTCGTCAAGGGACTCCAAAAAGGGCAATCGCTGGGAAAGCATTTAATACAGCGTATTTTAGTGCTCAAAATCAAAATAGATGAGGGAAGAAAGTTTTAACGATCTTTTAATATTGATAAATTTAACTATATTACTTATGACTGGCATTTCAATTCTAGCAACCTTATTCTGTGAACACACCCTTTTATGATTTTCGAGTTTAATATTAGAATCCCTAACATACTGATCATCAAAATATGAAAAACACCGTTTGCAAATTAAACGTTTGTGTTGATGTTTAGTAACCCGATATCCTACAAGTCACTTGCTTGAAAAATAATGCTCCAAAGATTAAAAAAAAAAAAAAAAAAAAAGCTAAACAGATACTTATAGAAGGGGGAGTAAGAGAAAATTAAAGAACACTGCGAAATGAAGCTTCGTAAGAAATTCTATACTGGAGTGAAAAAGTCAAAATTGATTTCTTATTTATTAAAAACTGGAGTTGATTTCGTCAAGATTAAAAATAAAATCTGCGTGGTAACAATAAGAAAACCTTACACAGATAGGCGAGTTATTTCAAAGAGAATTCAGGCAGATCTGGAGTGGGAGGACAGTATATGGATATATTGAGACGTAATTAATGAGAACAATCAAGAAGAAGTGGTCTCCACTGGAAAAAAAAGACCTTGTGAAGGTATTCTATTTTTTAAATTTTAGTAATTAACCATGAATTGGTGTGACGGAGAAGATTTGGAGTTATAAAGGCTGATATGGGCCATATAGACTAAAGATAAAATGCCTCAAGAACGATTCAGAACCGTGATAAGCCTACTGTCTAATATTTAAAATAAATTTCTAAAGGAAAAGATAGAACACTGAGGATGGAAAGGAAAAAGATACACGAAGATTAAAGCAGTTAATCAGACTGAGTACTTCATTTTACGTCAAGAAATTAAGTGTTTATGCAATGGCTACATTCTGGTTAATCAGGGTAATAATTTATAGTGTTTACATTTTTCAAAATGTAAAACCTCAAATATTTTGGGAAATGATTAACGATTTTTTAAAAGATAGATTACAGTTTAATCAGTACAGTAGTGCTATGCAAAGATAATCTTTATCATACATATTTAAAAGTTTTCATTTAAGAATTTTTACAGTTTTTTTGTTGTTTTTTTTTAGTTCTCAGCTACACACAAAAACACTGTAATTTCTCATTGATATTAGTAGACTCAAAGAGATTCTAAAAGAGGTTATATCCATTAGCATTGAGCAATTCTTTCTACATTATGACTATATTCCATTAAATAGTTCTTAATTCGCCCACAAGGTATATGCCTCCTTGTTTTTCCTCTTTAGTGTTGCGTACTTCTATGTATATACCTCTACATTTTCTTGACAGCTGTCGAGTGAGTGTGATTGATTAAAGAGCGAGAGAGTGGACGAGAGGTTACTATTTAGCAGATACTAAGTACAAGAAAGTTGAGAGCTTAAGAGTATTCTATTCGTTCTCATAATTTAATGCTTTCTTCAGCAATCAGTTTTTTTATTTGTCATGAATTATGGATATACTTCAATACATTTCCGGCTTCTATCATAGTTTGAATATTAGTACTCAGCGAATTTTAAATCCATTGTTGGCTTTAGACTTACAGTGGCAGGTAATTAATCCAATATATTTGCATTTGATCCTTTACTTTATGTTTCCATAATTTAAATTATTTATCATATATTTTCTGTATTTTCTTCTCTATATTTAAGATTCTCATTGTGATCTGTTTAACTAAAGTTTGCTCATTTCATTGATTTCTCAATTTTTTTATGTTTTGTTTTAATTTTTGTTAGATAGAAATTTCTCCTCCCTCTTCATGACTCTAATTGCTTGAAAGGAGACTAAATATAAAAAGGAAAATAAAATCAATATTCTTACAATTATATCTTCCCAAATTTCCCTCCTTTATTTGCTGTATTTTTTAATAGTCAATGCTGGAATCCTTGGGAAAATTTGAATAAAATTAATATTTTTTGCCTAATGAATTTTAAAATTTATTTTAATCATGAATTATTATTTTTAATTTTTCAAATTTCTAGCAGACCAGGTTTGGGTTTTAATCCCTTATTTATAAAATTTTAGCTACCTGAACTTTACTACATTTATTACAAGATATTTTTTTTTTATTAAATTATTTTATAGCAATAGGTGAAAGGATGAATTGTAAATTTAGAATAAGCCCATAGAACCTGTGTAAAGTAAGCTCATATCCCTGATGTCTGATAATTAGACAAGCAAATGCCTCCTTTTCTCTCTTAGTCGCCACTCAATCCCATACTTGTTATGGTGATATGGATTTTTGCTTTTGATTATCTGGAGGGTGCCCCTCCTCCAATGAAAATAATTTTGCTGGTGGATTGTAGATCATTTGAATACTTCGATCATCTTCTATCTTATGTCTGTTTGGGCATTTGCAAATCAACCATTTGATTCAATATTAGCTGATTGAAGTTGAACAGAATGACATTAGGTAACTAATTTTATTTAAAATTACAAAGAGAAGAAAAGGTAAGCTATTTTAGTTTAGTAAGTTATATGTGGAATTGGTAAAGAAGTTTTGGAAATCTGTTTCTGGCTGTATTCCAAAATGCCTTCCTTAATGTTTGCTTTCTGTAAATATTTTGTTTTATAACATTGTTAAAATATTTTTCTGTAAAGCGTTTCTTTACACATACTGCACTATAGATTTTGTTTAAAATAAATAAAGCATAGTTATCTTTGAAAATAAAATATTTTTGTTTATTGGCTTCTGAAGTCATTTTTGTTATTTCATTCATTATGACTGTATGTATGTATAGTAGCAGTAGGTTGCATTACTTGATGGATCTCATGAAAATTAAAACATAAAGACCATTGGTGAAAAGAAGAGTTGTTTAGTTTTTGGGCGAAGTTCATCATTGAAAATGTTAGTTTAGAGTAGGAAATATACAGAAAATATTGATTTTATTATATTATTCATCAGGTTGTGTTTATTTCTTATTTAAAATTACTTTAATGATTGTAGTTGTATTAACATTTGAAGAAACTAAGTAGAGAGAGATTCACTTCATTAAAGGTTTAAAAATTAAGGGAAAGAATAAAGTTTCTATCTTATCTGAATTCAAACACTAGCATTTCATGCCATGATGTTTTCTGATCACTAGCAAGACATGCTAACTACTGCACTGAATGGGGAAAAGTGGGTCAAATCATGAAACATTATTTTAAATTAACATATTTGTAATGAAAAATACTTTCAGTTCCTTGAAAAATAATAATTTCAGAATATTTATAAAAATACCTCAGGTATTAGAAATTATTGGTGTTTGTTCAATTATTTCATTTCATATTTTTAATTTTAAAAATAATAATACATTAGTTAACTCACCAGTAAATTTAACTGGGAAGAGGGTGTGTTTACACTACACATACACACATATATAAATATAGCATATGTAGATGCTATTATTCATGGACCATATTTTTGGTTTTACTTTTGTAGGATTAGGCAAAGAAAAAAATTTTCATGAGACACATTACGAATAGTATTATGGGATAGAGACCAATTTTAATTCCTACATTTCGTTTTAAAATAATCTGCTAAAAATGAGATTTGGTGACTTTTAATTTCGAAAATAAAACTTTAAACCAGCTTCTGAATCAACTATTCTAAAAAGTTTTAAATGTTTCTGGATTAATACCAATTTTAAGTTTTACTTAAATGTTTTGTTTGTTTTTATAGTATATTTCATTGTTTATACTGCTTCACATTAACATAGTTCATTTTTTTTTTTTCTAGGTCTTGTGTCTCATAATATTGTTTTCATCCTCAATTATTGTGGTATTTGTTACATTCTTAATAAAAAAATGGAAGAACAAAGGTAAGTACAATTCTATTTCCTATATATTGCCTATATATGTTTAAATTGTCTGTTTTAACTGTAGCACAACTGAATATATTTGGGCTGCTGAGAAAGCAAATAATAAAAATTAGTATGAGTATATGTGGAATTAGTATCAATGTTTTCTTTCTGAGTTGAAAACCAGTTGTATCAATTTTTAGTGCAAGGGAACAGAATAAAAATCTAATCGTCCCAGCCAGGACAATTGTCCTTAGGACAATTAATATATAACATAATATAATTTCAAGCATTACTGAATGCTTTAAATTAATGTATGTATGTCTGTGTGTTTGTCTACTCCCTGTAGGCAACAGTCAGCAATTTTCATAATGATTTGGTTACCTGAAATGTCAAGCATGGGCAAAGAAAGTTTTTTTCTATGTAGTGGGCAAAAACATTAGTATAGAGTTATAAATCTTAGCACTCAAATTAATTTCTTTATTAATAAAATAAATATATTAGAAGTCTTACACCAAAATTAAACAATTACAAGTATAGTTTACCTGAATGATAAATTTTAATTGTTTGTCCTGGAAGTTTCATTTTCAATAGATCTATAGACTATAGATCTTATTTCTGGGATATAGAGCTATTTTAATTAGTCCAACAGGGTCTTCAAGCAGGTAAAAGTTGTGGTGGAACTCAGTGGCTATTAATCTTATTAACATGGTAAGAAGTTTTCTGTTTGCATTGCAAAGCACAAATGTTTTGCACTTCTTCTATCAAATAGTCATCTCATCTTCATTACATACTTAATAATTTAAAAAAATTAAGATTCTTTTTAATCGCTGTCTAGATTAGGTTTTGAAGAGTATAATTGCTTTGTGACAAAATTTTATTCACTATTTGTCAAAGTAAGAAATGTTTGTTTGGTTTGTGGTCTAAGTTGCCATTAACACTGACGTTAATGAAAAATATGAAAATATCAGGTTTTAACCATTACTTACTAACAGTATTTCACTATGGCTATCCCCAGCTGTTGCATAATTGGCCTTACTATTTAATTTTTATCTAGGCTTTATATTTAAAACCATTGGACGAGTTCATTAGTGACTGAATCAGTGGAGTGGAAGGTGACCAAAATTAAAAAGATTTTTAATATCTTCATTATTATTATCATTTAAACAACAACAAAAAAGTATAAAAAATAAATGTAATTTAAAAAAATTTATATTCTATAATATTATTTCAAAAAACGTCTTATTCAGAAAGATATTGATAATTATAACTTCAAAACTCATCTCCTGGTGATTGCAATTTTACTTTCTTGGGCCACAAAATATATAACTTTAAAAAAAATTTTTTTTTCTTCTTGTGGAATGTTGAGGCTCAATTAGCCTAGGTTTTGACATTCATTTGTCATAATATAAGCTACAACTATTTATTTCCTTAGCTAGTTCTTTGAAAGTTCACCATTCTTTGTTTTACATACTATTTCTAGCTTTACCTATTTATGTATAACATTTAATTTTTTTTAATTTTTGTGTGGATGCTCCCTTTAAAGTAAAAGTAAAGATAATCAAAGTTAGATTTAATTTTTGTTTTCTATTCTAGTGTTACCAGAAGTGAAAAAGTTTGTTGGGGTTGGCCAATCTCGTCCCCGTTTCAGAAAAAGGGACAAGGTTTTATTTTATGGTCGGAAGATGTTAAGAAAGGTAATCTTTTAGAAAAAAAAATTCATTTATTTAATTTAACTTTTCTCTGTCATTAATTTCCCATAATTAGATATAGTAAAAAAAAAAATCTTCTTGCTTAAAAAAAAATATCACGACATCCTGACAACAGCTCACATATTTTCTCAAACTATCTTTGTAATGTCATTAAAAATTGAAGTTATTTGTCTTTAGGAATGGCAAATGACTTTTATAATTTTAGGATTAATTAAATAACCACTATAACTTTAGGTTAAGTTGAGAGATATAAACATACATTTAATTTGATTAATTAAATAAGTTAATACCATTTAGTTTCAGTTTTATTCAAACAATGTGTTTGTATATATGTATGCATGGGATAACAAAAAAATAAAAATGGAAGAAATATTTCCATTTTTTGAGCTACCAGCTCTTTTCTAGTTTTTGGTTGATCCACTTTAAGGCCCAACTTCTTAAATCCTTATTTATCTTTTTTTTTTATTCATTTTTATTTATTTATTTATTTATTTTTTGCATCTATCCTATTTTTCTTTTAATTTCCACAAATGCCACATTTTGTTCTTCACCTTACATGAAACATGTAAATGCCATTACCATATCAATTTTTCAAATCTTTTACAAAAAACCAATCAAGACTTCCAACTTGACCATGCAAAATATAGGCAATCACCTGACCAAGTAGGGATTGCAGTGTTACTTCAGTGATGTTCTTACAAAAAAATTTTTACATCTGGATAACATTCTGACTTTACTTTATTTAATATCTTGAAAACTGGTAAAATTGTATGCCTTTATCCAAAGATGCTTACATAGATTAATTCATTCAGTAATGATTGATAACAATTTTCTGACCTCTTAAACTCTACAAATAAGAGAAGGTTCTCACCTCCTTGCTAGACATTACTTTTGTTTCTAATGATCCACATTTTTTTTTTCTTTAATAGGGAAACTACTTGAACTAGTTAATCTAAGTGGGTGGTATCGCTCCTTTCTAATCCTAACTGCATTTCATGAGACACATTACGAATAGTATTATGGGATAGAGACCAATTTTAATTCCTACATTTCGTTTTAAAATAATCTGCTAAAAAGATAGAACACTGAGGATGGAAAGGAAAAAGATACACGAAGATTAAAGCAGTTAATTAGACTGAGTACTTCATTTTACGTCAAGAAATTAAGTGTTTATGCAATGGCTACATTCTGGTTAATCAGGGTAATAATTTATAGTGTTTACATCTTTCAAAATGTAAAACCTCAAATATTTTGGGAAATGATTAACGATTTTTTAAAAGATAGATTACAGTTTAATCAGTACAGTAGTGCTATGCAAAGATAATCTTTATCATACATGTAAATAATCTAAAGGGTTATTATAATTTCTACCACCAATGAATATAGAACTCTCATACCTTATATTCTCCGTCTTCCTTGGTTTCTGTACATCTCCCGTTGGCGAGCGCTTTCGGAACCTGTCCATCTTCTGGCCGAATACAAACGTTCACTGTCACGGTCCGTATTCAACTGTGTTTTTCTGTGTGTTAGTTGTGTCAGGTAGCTGTAGGGGTCACTTTTGTCGGTGGTCAGGTATGTTGCATGTGCGAGTTGAGGGTCATCGTCCATTATTCCAGGTATAAGTTGAGGTAGGGATTAGTTGTAATCCCCTTTGTTGAGGTGTCCTAAGTGTTTCGAAAGTNAATGCCATTACCATATCAATTTTTCAAATCTTTTACAAAAAACCAATCAAGACTTCCAACTTGACCATGCAAAATATAGGCAATCACCTGATCAAGTAGGGATTGCAGTGTTACTTCAGTGATATTCTTACAAAAAAATTTTTACATCTGGATAACATTCTGACTTTACTTTATTTAATATCTTGAAAACTGGTAAAATTGTATGCCTTTATCCAAAGATGCTTACATAGATTAATTCATTCAGTAATGATTGATAACAATTTTCTGACCTCTTAAACTCTACAAATAAGAGAAGGTTCTCACCTCCTTGCTAGACATTACTTTTGTTTCTAATGATCCACATTTTTTTTTTCTTTAATAGGGAAACTACTTGAACTAGTTAATCTAAGTGGGTGGTATCGCTCCTTTCTAATCCTAACTGCATTAGGACTAGAATGTTATGCACATGCAACATGTGATGCTTGAATATCATTCAATCAATTCTTCTAATTTTTTTTTCTATAAAGAAACAATTTTCCTATAAAAAAAATCATTTTAAAAATAAATGTATAAAATTTATAAAGAAATATTAACAATTGTTGACAATTTTTATTACTTATGTATAATTTTTTTTTTCTGGTGAAATCAATTATATGAAGTGGTCAACCTCAATTTAAAGAAATTGATTTTTGGAGTTTCTGAAACTCATCATCTCATGTTTTAATAAGTTGAACTTTTACTATTGAGTTCTGGAGAAAAAAAAAGTTAAGCTTTTATGTTTAAGAAATATACTTGTGAACTTTGAGGCTGTTTATTGTCTTGATAGAGTTAGTTAGGGGCCTTACAGCAGTATTTCAAATTCAAAATACACGATACTTTTAATAATTTTAATTTAATATAGTTAGCCATATTTTCACTTAATGATCGAACCCACTTTTAGTCCCAATTTTAAGATAATATTTCACAAGGATTGTCTCTAGCAATAGGTTTAGACAATAAAAAAATTAATTGATTTTTTTTTCAATGGCAGACATCTGATAAACTGCTATGGAAAGAATATATGAAAGAAAGAACTTAACCTTTTTCTTTCGAGAAAGCACTTGTCCTCGAGATATTTTGAATGTAACAGAGAAACCAAGAATAGGTGTCTGTTCATAATTTTAATTAAGGCTTATTTTTTAAGAGTTTTTTTTATATTATGTTTACTCAATTTTTATTTATAATTATGATCATTAGTTTGAAAGCACAATTACTATCGATCTCTTTATTCTTAATTTAGGATTTCTTCAAACATTTTCAAAATTTTAAACAGTAAACATAGTATTTTCATTTATATCTATATTCATGTTACAAGTAACAACAATTCTGAAATTGCATCTCTCTGTAATCAACATTGGAATGATAAATTAATCCAAACACAAAACAACAATAAGCAACAAATTCATTGAGATTTATGTTGCATATGTTTTGTTGTTAATTGTTGATGAATTGGAAATTAATCAATTTTCTTTTACTTTTTTTTTCAGATGCGAATTATATCTGGGGAAGTAAAAAAAGGAAAGAAGAGGAAATTAGTTATCAAACTTGCTAATCACCTATTGCGTCTGAAGAAGGAATCTGAAAGGCCCCTCACTTTACATGTGAGTTAATAAGTACAGTCATTAATTAAATAATTTGTATGATACAGATACTCCCATCATTACTTTATATGAATTATGTCATATTATACTACACATTATTAAACTATGGAAAATTGAAGTAAATTTTTATCAAAGCTATGCTACTTTTTTTTTTTTTTTTTTTTTTTTTTTTTTTTTTTTTTTTTTTTTTTTTTTTTTTTTTTTNGGTTATTTTTTTTTATATATTTTCCTTTTTTGTGATGAAATTGTAGC
Source organism: Oncopeltus fasciatus (assembly GCA_000696205.2). NCBI lineage: Eukaryota > Metazoa > Arthropoda > Insecta > Hemiptera > Lygaeidae > Oncopeltus > Oncopeltus fasciatus. Next base: position 1,141,662 of record KZ806886.1, read on the forward strand.
TATATTATTGACCAATTGTAATGATTTTGTTAAAAGACTATTTAGCATTTATATTTAAAAGTCATTTTAATAATTATTAAAATAGTAATATATAGTTATAATACATAGTTACAAATAGTAAAATATGGTTATATAATAATAACAATGGTTATGTATCAGTTTCTTAAACCATTATTTATCTAGAACCAAAATAATGGAGAAGTTATAAATTTGAATATTTTTTTAAGGTATTTTTTTTCATCATATTTATTGTTAACTTGAAAATGGCTAAGAAATTGGCCTAAAAAGAGAGTAACAATTATAAAGCTTATTATATACATCAAATAAATCTCCTGCTTAAATTATCTGACTAATTATATTATAAACTTTATAATCATTTTTATCCCCACCATTACTTGAAGTTTGCTAAGTGGAAAATAAAAAGAAGATAAATTTATTAAAAAGCATTGTCATCTCATATAATAATAACAAATACTAAATATTTAAAAAAATTATAAATTTTATGTTGTCCTTTGCTTTATTGATAAGAAACAACATGGTTTTAGAAAATTCTGAAGGAATGTAGCTATTAAGAAATATTAATTTTATTTGTGGTTTTTAATCTCAGGTAAATTTAAATCAATTAATGCAAGGGAATAGATTTTTTATTCTATTCCCTTGCATTCATTGATGTAGCTATTAAGGTGATTCAAGACAGATGTTTAGAACATTTTTTTCAATATTTCCTCCGTAACTTCCGATTCTACCTAGCCCCTAAAAATGGTAGTCACTAAAATTTATATTTGTATTTTATTTATGTATGTATCTACCAATGCAGGTTAGAGTTTTTCATGGCACAATTGGGTATAAAGCTGCTGAATGCAAAATGATAGGCTATTTTATAATTAAGTAAATCAGTCACTATGTCAAGATTTCACAAAAAAAAGTTTTTTAGGTGTAGAGAAAATAATATTGTTTAAATAAAAACTCAACACAGGTTTATTTATTGGTAAAAGAGTAAGGAGTTACTTATTGACATTGAACATTGAAGAAGTATGGCTTTACCCGAACCAAAAATTTTTTACTTTATAGCTTAAAAGCTGTAATTAGATGTTTTTTTAGTGAAATTTTTCATGTTGTTTTTAAATGTAATTTGAAAGGTCGAGTTCATTATTGAGAGAAATCACACGATGAGGAGTGGGGATTATATTAAATTTTGAGTAGGAGTACAACAAAATTTTTGTTATGTAACATGTTTATTTTAGAGTAGTTATTTAGATAGTGAAATTGAACAATTAGGAGTAGGGTTTTCCTGAATCATAAAGTTTGATTTATATATCAAAATTATTTATTTTCTTAATGTAATTTTGCATGTCACTTTTAAATTTAAAATGAAAGGCTAAGTTTGTTCTTAAGTAAACTCAGCGAAAACATCAAAGGAATATAAAATTACCACACTATGTTTGAACAGGCCTATATTTTGTTATAAAATAATATTTAATACTGTAAAAAATTGAATTTATTAATAAATCGGAATTTGTTTTGTACTTCTTCTGGTTTTCGTCTATTCTAGCCCAGAGTAGCTAATTAATAAAATATCACAGTTTCATTGCAACATTTTCTTTGATATTTATTGCAAAGTAAATTTATTGCTAGCGTTAATTAAGTAAATAAGCTGTGTGTTTAAAGGATTCTATGGTGATTCTGAGTATGTTTTTTGTTCCATATAATAATAATAACTTTGCTTTGATGGAATTGATATAATTTTTTACATGAATTACATTATGTGTAAGTAAAAACAAAATGATTAATAGTCAGAAAACTAATGTTATCTTTCAAAGGCATGCATATTGTTAAACAAAATGCTACTTTGCTATTAGGCATTTTGATTTGGAAGTAAATTACAAACTTATTAATGTTGGTATTTTTTTAGACTCTGGAGCCTCCAGCTGAATATCTCCAAGAAGATTTAAAAGATGACCAAAGAGTACCTCCAGATGCCTTTTATATGTTGCAGAGCATTAGGTAATGCCGTGTTATTAATATATAATGCTTCTCATTTATTTTATTACATTTTACACAAAAATTTTCTTTATTTTTAGGGTATTTGGGCATTTTGAGAAACCAATTTTCTTGAAACTCTGTAAGCATACTGAAATACTCAATTTGCCAGCTGGAACATACCTATTCAAAGTTGGTAAGTTTCTTTCTGATCTTAGTTGTATTTCTCTTATACTATTAGTCAAACAGTTATTTATAGTGGATTAAATATTTCTGTTTACATCGTACAGATTAATTGATCATTTTTTAATAGTAACATCCACTGAATAAGATTTATCTTACATTTCTACTTATATTGTTGTTACAAACAACTTATCTACTTGATATGTGCTGAAATGATACAGCAAAAGCATAAAAACACTTAATAACTCTGTCTTTGTAATAGGTGACCCAGATGAGAATGTTTATGTGGTGCAGAGTGGACGAGTTAGTGTTTCCGTAACCAATGCAGATGGCTCTACTATTTCACTCAAAGTTGTCAAGACAGGAGATTCGGTTACATCACTACTTAGCTTCACTGATGTCCTTACAGTGAGTTTATTTTTATTAAATTAAAAAAAATTAGTAAAATAGCTTTAAGATTATTCAAAAAATAGTTTAGGGATGATATAGAGGTAGTTTTTCCTGTTTCATTTAATTTCAATTTAATTTATTAGTAACCAGTTTCGGTGTCAATACTGATGATGCTGTATTGACGCTTTAACTGGTAACTAATAAACCTCTATATCTTTAACTGATCAATATTCTTATAATGTGCAGGAAAAAAAGTAAAAATAGGTATTTTAATATTTTCTATTTTAGTTTTCCTCTCACCAAAAATAAATTGGTAATTGGTAATGTGAGTAATTTATTTTTTTCAGGGTCATCCTCATCCTTATAAAACTGTCTCAGCAAAGGCATTGGAGGATTCAACTATCGTCCGACTTCCCATGGCTGCATTTCAAGAGGTCTTCACTGAATATCCCGACTCCTTTATCAGAATCATGCAGGTTATAATGGTGCGCCTTCAGCGGGTTACCTTCACTGCTCTTCATCAGTATCTTGGACTTACTTCTGAATTAATTAAAAATGTAAGAACAAATATTTTTTTCAACAATTTTATTAGGTTAATATTCTCTGGAAAGCTTTAATAACACATACTTATACTATAATGATTGGATTGTTATAAACTTTGTTTGACAAATCATCTTTCTCTTTTGAAAAATAGGTAGTATTTCTTTCTCTATCCAAAAGTTGTATGTAAGAAAGGGGTAGAGAAGACAAAAATATATATATTTTTTCTTTTGTTTTTTATAATGATCTTTAGTCATCTTAGTAGTTGTGTTTCCCTTGCCATTAGAAATCTTAACCTACTTTATGCCTTGGTATATATGCATTTACAATTTGTTATTCCTTTTAGAAACAGAGTGTTCCCACACACAAACCCTACCCCGTTAAAAATCAGTTACTTGTATTTTTTATCGGAATTTGATCTCTTAAACGACTTGTCATCTGTAGCAAAAGGCATTAAAGCTTGAATCTGTATGTCATTTTTCTTAGATACCAGTAAACCCTGGCTAGTTAAATGCCTAAATTTAAATAACTGACAAATAGAAGATAAGTCTCTTGTGCTATAATCTGTTTGCAAACTTCCCACCACCAGATGAAGGATTCTCACAAAGACCAGTAAAAAAAATTAAAATGGCAATGTATATGTGGATGCTTATTGGAAAATTTTGTTCTCAACTCAATTTTAAGAGTTCCCAATCTTGTCCCAGTTCTATTCTCTGTTATTTTCTCAGTCCTTCAATCTAGTTTCACTTGTCTCTACTATGCTCTCTACATGAGCATCATGAACTTTGGCTGTCTCCAAATTATGTTAATTAGATTCAAGAATTCCTTCCAATACAATCCGTTTCTCTTATTATTCCTTTCTTCCTTTTCCACCTGGCTTATACATTCTTTGCCAGCAAGGGAAAGGGTCCCATATGCATACTTTTTTATGACTCATATATTCATTCTTTTATCTCAAACATTCTATTTTATGATAAGACTCTACAGAACATTTTTAATGGCTCATTTAATGTTGGCCTTAAGTTATATTACTGTTGTCAATATGTCGACAATAGTACTTTTTGACAAAAAATGAAATATAAACTTAAATAAATTAATTCATTAAATAAAAATAAACTAATAAATCAGTACTAGTTATGTGCTCATAACAGTGAAGACTGTTATGTGCAGTCATGAAAAGTGCTCTACTGTGGTTAAATGTGTTTCTATTTTATAAGAACAGTAGTTATTTATTCATTCATTATTTTACATAATGTAATAGAATAAATTTGTGTAGTATCCTATAGTTATTGTTCTTATTCCTGTAGCCCAGAAAAAATGTCAGTGGGGCTCAAATAAACTCTTCAGATGCAATAAAGTTATATGAGTTTCAATAAAATTTAATTGGTGGAAGGTATAGTTCAGGAGATTAATATTTATGATTGTATCTAATACTTTTTATTTTATTATTTGCTTGTTTTATTTTTGTAATCTGTAATAAGTAGCAATCAATGTACTTTAAAGAATAATTTGTTTTTATTTAGACATGGTAGAGTAAAAGATTAGTCCATTTTAATTAAACTCTACCAATATTAAATATCTCCCCTAAAACTTATTAAGAAATTATTTAATGTTATTATTAATGTATTAATGTTTTTAAATTTATTTAAAGTATATTTAAAGAGAATATTCCTACATTGATAAAGTTGAAAGCAAGATAGTGTCATATGATCTCTGTAACAGACTATCCTAACATAACATTATTTCCACAGAGAAATTTGTCAAAAATCCTGCCCCTAGAAGATCTGAGAAGCATGTCTGTCAAGTCCCTGAGAACCATTGTAACTATGCTTGTTCTATTTCTATTTCCAGGCTACTTTTCCATCTGCTGACACCATTAAAGTTATTTATCTCCATTAAATTAGTACTAATAAAGTGTTAATATAGTCAAGTAAATTAAAAAAAAAAATTGTTT
>KZ806886.1:1147208-1162899 GCA_000696205.2 Oncopeltus fasciatus
TTTTTTTTTTTTTTTTTTTTTTTTTTTTTTTTTTTTTTTTTTTTTTTTTTTTTTTTCTATAGAATTCTTCCTTACAAACTACATTCATTTGGATGTAAACAGATACAGGCAAAGCCACTCCATATCCAACCACAGATTTACTATTTAGTCACTGACATTTCATATAAAGCTACAAAACTTTTAAAAATAGAAAGAAAATTATTTTCTTCAAAATTTCCCAATTTTTTTTCAGTGTAGGTTGAAACCCTTGGTATCTATCATAAAATTAACAAATCTCTCGTTATATTCAGCTATTTGCCTCTAATAGTTTCCTTTTTATTATTATTACCCTCTTTTTATAATTTAGCCAAAAACACAATTCTAATATACATATAGATTTGACTTAAAAAATAGACAGTGTCATATCTCCACTGCCAAATTTTTCAAACCAACTCCTCGTGGGCTGTTGAACACTTTCCTCTGTATATTTAATAACTTCATGAGTTGTTTCAGTGGCTGTGAAAAAAAAAAAAAATTTTCCAGTAATACCTTAAAATTGTGAGAATTTCATAGCACACTGTCATGCTACTTATTTGAAACAAAAAACTAAACTGAGACTTTTTTTGAAGAAGTGGAATGGGATTTAATAAGCTTAGAGAATGTTCTGAAGGTATTATTAAGTATTGGTAAGTATTAAATAGGATTAAAACATTTCTAGTCCTTTGAAATCTTGTATTTGATAAAAAGGTAATTTTTTTTTTTTTAACAACCCTTTATAAAATTAAACATATTTTCCCCCCCAAAAAAATCCAACAAAATTTGTATTTTTTACTTAATATTAAAGTTAGTTTTTCTAAAAAATGTTGTATGCCCTTAACACACTGCTTATGAAACTAACACACTTTTTAAAACTATTGTGCTAATACTTATTACCCGATTATTTATTTCTAATTTAATTAACTATTTTTTATATTTGTGTGTAGACAAAAGAAAAAAGAAAAGTTGGCTCACCAGTAAAAGGGCATGCTCGCTGGGAGACAGCTAGCCTTCATCAACCTGATCTCTTTCCAGTTCATATCCAGGGTGAGTAAATATTTCATAACTAATGTGTTTTATCTTCCACTTAGGTAAAACACATAGCTAAGAAATGAGTGATCCATTGCCACAATTACAAATGTGATTTTCATAATTAAATTTCAACTTACTTTATTTCCTTAAGGACCTTAATGTTAACTTTGTTATATTTTGACAGTCTCTAGTTACTCTCGCCTAAGCTAATGTATTAATCATATAGTTTTCATTTAAGAGGCCTTGTTTTCCCTAAGTCTAAAGCAACTATCCTTTCTGAAATAATTAAACACCTTATTCATTTTTGATTTTAGTATAATAGTGTGTTTGTTTTTTTCCCCCCATTTTTATAAACACTTCTAGAGAATATTAGTATACTGACTTATCATTCAATTAATTAAATAGTTTCCTTAGTTTATAGGACATTCCACTAAAAATATTTTTAATTTATTTCTTCAGAAAATGATTTTAATTGGAATAAAAACACAGAATCATGTTAATGTTCAGACTGAAGAATCAAAATCATAACTCTCATACAAATTTAATGTTTTACTTTTGAAGGCAGGTGGAACCTGCAAGGAAAATCGAATAAATAAAAAACCCTTTACACTTTTAATATCTCATAAATGAATGCACCAAATTTATTTAAATAGGGATTTAGGAGCAATCGAATCCATCAATGTACCTAATTTCAAGCCAGCTTAGCTAGGGGGATCTTTTCAAAACTTCGAATAGCTTTGCACTATGTCAAGTCTCTTCAAGGGTACGCTTTTATCCAGAAATATAATCCCGACCTGTAACGAGCTCCTCTCTCCATAACCCTTTTTTGAGCAATTTCAAGTATGTATTCTATTAGTTAATATACCAAATTTATATGAAACCTTATATAAGGTACCTGCTACCTATATGAACTTGTTTAAAGTACTTTATTAGATTTAAATTAAGCATTAAATCTATTAAAAAAAAAAAAATAAGTTCCTGAAATTTGTATTTACTCTATGGTTTTCCTCTTTATAAAAGTGTTATCTTTTCATAATTTTTCATGTATCTCCAATATTCATATCTCTAATAATTGCTTTTCATATTCAAAACATTTTTCTGTACTCAGTCTATGAGTAGTGAGAGTTTTATAAACTTAAAGTTTTTTTATTATTTTTAAAATTGTAAGTCATAATAATTTTAAATAATTTGCAGGATTATTTATTATTCATTTATTTATTTTAGAAGATGAAGAATCTCCAGTCTCCAAAGCCAAAAAGTCATATTCAGCATTTGAACTAAAGCCTCATCTAAACATGGAGTCAAAGGTGTCACATGAGGAGCAGAGGCTTATAGAAGAGAACCATGAGCAGCAGAGTCATCATTCTTTTCAGGACATCCAACTTGATGTGAGTCTGTCTATTTTATTTTATCTTCCCACGATCATCCTTTTAAAATATCTCTCAATAAAAGAAAAAAAAAAGTCTTATAGATTCAATAATATAGTAGTTCAATACTTTATACTGGTAACAGAATCACTGTTGTATGTGGTTACTTTGACATTATGACTAAAATGAAAAATATTTCAAATTTCATCATTAAGGAAAATTACCCCAAAAACTTTTATTTTATTTTTTAAATGCCAATTTATTTCAAACACTTTTTCTTTGGTAATACCACTTACCGAAATCTCTAGTTCAGATAAAAAATCTATCCACATTGACTGGATTAAAAGGCCTTGTTACACTGTAAGAATTGTATTGTTTTAAATATCTGAATATAAAGATTAATCTTTATTTTAGACTAATTATTTTAAATATATTTTTAAAATAGTAGTCAAAGAAGTAAAGTTGGCTAAACCATTAAAATTAAGATGGATTAAAAATATCAAATCCAATAATTGATCTGAAACCCATAACTTGCTACCAAGGTTATCAAGATTTGTAATGACTTAAGGATATACACATAATATTTTTATGTTCTGAAAATAATATTTTTAAACTAAACCATTTTGTTCATATATTATATTCATATAGATTCAACTGCCAAGTTTTAAGTCCTTGGGAGCCTATGAATTGTATAAATTAATTAAACCAACATACCTACTGTGATCCGTCTTCATGGGTTTCTGCAAACCATCTTCTATTGGCGAGAGCTTTCAGACATTATCCATCCTCGTGGCCGGATACATGTGTCCACTGTCACTGTGGATGTTGTATTCACAGTCAACAGGAGTTGAAAACAGACAGTGACAGTGAACACATCTATTCAGCCAGGAGGATGGATAATGTCCGAAAGCGCTCGCCAACAGAAGATGGTTTGCAGAAACAAATGAAGACGGATTACAGAAGGTATGATAGTTCTATATTCATTGGTAATTATAATAACCCTTTAGATTATTTACCTAATTAAACTAAAATCAAACATTGTCTGGAAGTTCATATATGTTTAATGAGTCCTGTGATTTTATGTGACTATGCACCTAGGTTTAAATAACTTTATATTTCCTTAAAATAAACTTATACAAAATCTATTTTATTAAAAGTGAAGATTCACAGCACTTACACAGTTATGAATAGCTTTAAGATATTATTTAATTTTATTTCAAAGGCTGAAGAAGGAGGTACAGCAAAGGGACTGAACCAAAAAGAAAATTTTCAATCGATTGACAATGAGATCTTAAGGAAAATGGCTGTAGATGCATTTGTACAAGAGCTGGGTCTAGAGAATGATGACCTGATAAAAGGAAGCATTGAGATCCAGACTGTTCTTCCCAATGTCCCACTCTTGAAAGATGACACACAAAAGGTATCCATTAGTTGTTAATTACAATTCAATAAATTCATGTACACTTTATATATATATAAACTTACACAAACAATGTATCTCAGACCTGGTGTTCCAGGCAAATACCTTTGTCTCCGTTTGACATTAAATTCAGGGAGTCTGTCCAGAGAGTGGCAGTCTTCCCGAGTTTTTGTCAGATCTCCAATAGTTATTACTTAAAGAGATTTTTTATATTGAAGAGAGCAGGATTCAAAATATTTCTATGTGTTTGTTACTTGATTTAATTCATAGATATTATAGTAAAATTATAAAAGTTTTAAATTGAAAAGTACAAAATTGTTTTTCTTTAAATTTTAAATAATGGTTTACTGTAAGTGTGATAAGAAAACACTAAATGGATGAAATTAATGATTAAGATCTTAAAGTATAATTTAAGACTACTCCTATTGATCTTTGACTTTTTTCCCTCTTAAAAATGTTTTGCCACAATTTTTGTACTCGTAGGTTTTGTCGTTTGTCAACCATTTGTTCAAAATTTGTATAGTTCTGATTATTTTTCTACTAGCAAATTTTATTTTAAATCTCATTTTTACCATAAAATAAAATATGTGCAATGTGAATTTTGTTGGTGCAACCTTATGACACAAGAGAATAGGTGGAAATTTATGTCAGAAATTTTCTGTAGATTTAGTATTTTTCTGATTTTATTACATGGTATGTATGGTCTTATAAGGAATTTATTTAGTGATTCCCTTTAAAAAAAGGTGTGTGAAGGAGTATATTTCATCAAGAAATGTATTGCTGGTTTTGTATTTTTTAATAGTTCAATTTGTGAAATAGTCCTGTATGGAATATTGTAGATGACTTCCTAATAGTGTGAGGGGTGAATCAAGTAGTTAATTTCATTAAAAAATATGTTACATATTTAGTTTTTTTCATAATTTAGATCTCAATGAGAAATTCAATTCAATTTTATTTAATTTTCTTCAGTTTTCATAATGAACAACATTAGAAAATAAGTGCATATTAAAATATAATTTTAAATATCTTACAGTATTATTTTAAATATTCATACTAAAGTAGACTTTTAAACATGTAAGCTTTTAATTGACATATTTTCAAGCAATTATTAATATTATCGTTGATCATAAATTCAGATAAAAAAATTTAGAAGAAAAGCAGAAATTTTCAAAGCTGTAAATAAAAAATAGAAATTTTTGACATTTTCAGATATTCAAAATTATTAACTTTTTTACATGGGTATAAATTTTCCCCATTATATCTCTGACTCCAATATCTACCTCTATGACAAACATTTAAAATACAATCATTAATCTTAAAAGTAATTTACTCATACTACACATATTAGTAAATATTCTAAAAAAAAAAAAATAAATAACTATTTTAATTCATTACCATGTATAAAAAATTGTAAAATAGGAACATAAAGCTTTACCTTCTCCTTATTTTGCAATTTTTCATGGTACACTCCTTTGCAAATACCAGGTATGCAAGTTTAAAATGTCGTTTTAATTCCAATAGAATGCGCTCTTAGCCTATTGAAGGATTTGCTTATCTCTAAACGCTATTNTTTATATATATATTAGTAGAATGCTTTTTCATGTAGTTTAGTTTTAAGTTCATAAATACTGAAGGATAAGACTTTAACATTATTGTTATTTATTAATGTTTCTCCCTAGATTGTGAAGAAGTTGATTCCTGATTCAATAAGAACTATAAGAATTAACTATTTAAAACAGAACGTTAGCCGTGAAAAATCTACTTTTAATATTTTTCCTTACCATTACTTCTCCCAGTACTTAATCCTATCTGTTCATCCTAGGTGAATCTGATTGAGTTATGCAGACTGTAATTAAGTGCTGAGAATTTATTTATTTTAATTTATTCCTGATGAAGGAATTTTATTTTTGTTTAATCTTTGCTTAATAGTCAAATCATGTTAGATCAAATAGCCAATCCCTTTGAGCAGTTTTGCTTTTTAAATAACTAGGTTAACATTAAATGTATTTTTAAATTGGCTAATATATATGTTAGTGTGTGCGTGCGCGCATGTGTGTATATTGGATGCTCATTACAAAACACATTAAATGTACAAAATTTCAAAATATCTCAATCTTTTCTTTCATACGTTCTGTATAGCAATTATTTTACAGCATTCAAAACTTAAATAATAGGGGGAATTCATTCTTAAAATTTCATTTAAAACAGTAGTTTCTGATATTTCCCAATGTAGAAAAAATAATTAGTTGCACAGGATCTGCTAATTTAAAAAAATTTCTATTTTTTTCATTAGAAATTGGTATAAATAAGGGAAATGATTAATTAAATCATTATATATATATACACATATAGTGGATATATATTTATATAATGTATATTTATTTGCTGCTAAGTAAATTAATTAATTTACTTAAGTGTATGAAAAAAGTATTGCTTTTTTTTATAATGTATTACATAGTTAAAACTCTTTAAAATGAAACTTTACTGAGGAATATGGTGATAAATGGCTCAAAGTTACTGTTTAAAAATAAATTATTTATTGTGATTTTTAAAGCAATATATATGAGAGGCTATAATTAAAGCTATCATTTGTACTTTCTGATAGTTATGTATTTTTTCTCTTAATTTGTTCTTATAATTAGGCTTTCCTATTGACAAAATTGTTTTAGGATGTGGCTCTTATTTACCTGTTGACGGGCTCTCTCCATGTCTCCCAGAACAGCGAGAGTGAAGGAGATGATGTCTATATGTTCACTGCTTACCCTGGTGAGATAGTAGGGGGTCTTGCAGTACTCACTGGTGAACCATCATTTTTCAGCATCCGAACTCGCACTGCTTCCTGTATCGCCTCAATTCCCAAGGCTACCATCTACATGTATGTAATGACATAAATGAAAAATATAAGAAATGATTTCCGCTCCATCAATTACCAAGGGTATCCAATAGTGTAAATCATAATGAATAAAATTTAATTTTAGCCAAATGGAACATGTCAATTATGAAAATGAAAATTTGAATTTTTATAGCTATCTAATCCTACTTTTTATTAATTATGAAAAGATAGAGTTTTAAATGAGGAACAACATCTAAAAAAAAAAGAATAATAAAGTAAATTTCTTTGAAAAAACTATTATTATTACAGTGTCAATTACTATGATATAATAATTTTCTTACTGCAGGGCTTGTGAGCCATCTGCAAAAGCAACAAATTATAATTCTTATAATAAAATTTAATATGTTTTTAGTGTATTTTTATGCTTGGTTATTAAAATTATTTGAAATAGTAATACTTGAAGTAAATAAAATTAATTACATTTTAAAAATGCAATTTACTCAATGAAAGAGACTCTCTCCTTCACTCTAACTAAGAGATTCCTGAGCTCTTAAGACTTAATCTACAAATTATTGTATGTAGTTTGGTATTTTCAATTTCAATAAAATTTCCTATTTTATGCAGACTCCCTTTGTCAGCATGCCTCTCCTCCGGAGTTAATCCCTTCCAAACGAGATAACGGATAAGGCCAAGTATTTCATTCTTGGCTGGAGGTTGGATTAAAATTTCTCTCTAAAATTTTCTACAGTTCTCAATGTACTGACCTTGAAATGATCTTGTTGTGGAGGGGAAAAATCACGTTATGCAGCAGTGCAGCCAACATGGAAAAACAATTTCCTACCACTGTGACAGTCTCAGTACACTTACTTTTTGACATGCCTTGTCTCACTAAGTCTGAATTATTTTGTCTTAATAGTTTTAAAAATATAAATGATCGCTTTTGATGGAATAGGCATTTGTTTTCAAATCAAAGATATTTACTCTAGAATAGATGATTATCGCTATCTCTACTATTCTTCCTTTGCTGCTCACTTGATAAGCATTTGTAAACATTTTTTTGTTTATCCACTTGAAAATATTTTACTTTATGTAGGCTATCTGTGTTAGTGCTTAATCAATCACTGACTTTCCAGTGTGGCTTATTTAATTATATCCATAGACTTTCTAGTGAGATTAATGGATTAACAGAATCTATTAGTACTTCTGTTCTTGATAGTTTGAAATTCAGCTATTCCAATCTCCAACTAACATTTGTACAATTTCTCACTAATTTTATTATAATTTCCTTTATTTTATTACAAATTGTCTTTATTGTCAAATTTTGGAAACTTATTATTTTCCTTAATTCCAATTTTCTTACCTCTACTAGCCCTCTTATGAATATAAACTTTTACTGCAATAATCTATTTTAAATCAAATTCTACAAAGTATTTCTCATACTTTTTGTACTGTTCTTCTGTTGTATGACTTTCTAGGAGTATTATTTCAAATTTATATATATATTAGTAGAATGCTTTTTCATGTAGTTTAGTTTTAAGTTCATAAATACTGAAGGATAAGACTTTAACATTATTGTTATTTATTAATGTTTCTCCCTAGATTGAGAAGAAGTTGATTCCTGATTCAATAAGAACTATAAGAATTAACTATTTAAAACAGAACGTTAGCCGTGAAAAATCTACTTTTAATATTTTTCCTTACCATTACTTCTCCCAGTACTTAATCCTATCTGTTCATCCTAGGTGAATCTGATTGAGTTATGCAGACTGTAATTAAGTGCTGAGAATTTATTTATTTTAATTTATTCCTGATGAAGGAATTTTATTTTTGTTTAATCTTTGCTTAATAGTCAAATCATGTTAGATCAAATAGCCAATCCCTTTGAGCAGTTTTGCTTTTTAAATAACTAGGTTAACATTAAATGTATTTTTAAATTGGCTAATATATATGTTAGTGTGTGCGTGCGCGCATGTGTGTATATTGGATGCTCATTACAAAACACATTAAATGTACAAAATTTCAAAATATCTCAATCTTTTCTTTCATACGTTCTGTATAGCAATTATTTTACAGCATTCAAAACTTAAATAATAGGGGGAATTCATTCTTAAAATTTCATTTAAAACAGTAGTTTCTGATATTTCCCAATGTAGAAAAAATAATTAGTTGCACAGGATCTGCTAATTTAAAAAAATTTCTATTTTTTTCATTAGAAATTGGTATAAATAAGGGAAATGATTAATTAAATCATACAAGGCAAAAGGGGAAAAATAAATAGTTTTTAAAGTCAGCTCTAGACCGATCAGAAGAGAATAGAAAGAACACAGCCTTAGTCACATTCTTAAATATCTTTCTTCATACTCCTTTTAAATAAAACTTTTATAGAATGTAAATTTCACAAAATGTTCCATGTAAATGTAAATGTTTGTGTATTATGTTCCATAAGTTTATGTAATAACACTAATAGCCAGTTAATAAATATATTTTTTTATATGGCCATATTCTTATAAATCTTTACTTCATTAAAATTTGGCTATTGTGCCATCCCCATGTTCTTTATTTATCACTCCTAATTCATAACTGAATCAATATTTTCAAAACTATATCAGCTTACAAAATTTTTCTGTTTCTAATATAATTTTAATTATCCTCCTCAAGTGTGCTGTAGGTCGCGAATAAATACTTTACATGTATTTCTGCCCTATAGTTGAACTATTTAAAAAAAAATTTATTTTAGACCGCATTCATATAATTGTATCCAGATTGGATGTTATAATAACTTCCAGTCTAAATTGGGTGTCATATCAAATTCTTTAGACATATTACTTCCTTCTGACAAACCTTTAATAGTATCATTACCTCAAGAATTTCGATTTTTCAACAAAACTTTGTATGCAACTTTAGTAAATTTATATCTTTAAATCTCTGTTTCACCTGATACTAAATTCAATTCTTTCCATAAAAAATAAATTTGCACATCAGTAGAACTATAAAATTTGGGTTGTTTTAAAGGAGGCCATGAAAACCATTGTTTTTATTAATTTTAATAAAATCAAATCTAGTAGGAGTACAAATGACTAATTTAATAATTAGAAAAGATAAAAAGAGGATAATGTAAGGATTTTTTTTTTTTTTTTTTTTTAAGGAAAATCTTGATTGACTAAGAGGAGGAAAGAATGGGTCCTTCCAAACCCCTCTTTTTATTCATATGGATTTATCTAAATGTTTCTTAGTTTTTTTGTAAGAAATTTTAAATTGTTATGAATAATTTACCAAAAAACTGCTACTTGATTTGTAAATCATGAATGTTCTGCACTTCTTCACAGTTTTTTTCCTATTTTGTTTTTGTTTTCTAAAATTCTTCTTCTGTTATTTTAGGATTTTGAGGGAAAAACCACAGGTAGTTCTCCATGTAGCTCACACAGTAGTGCGAAGGTTATCTCCTTTTGTCCGTCAAGTTGATTTTGCTCTTGACTGGGTTTTCCTGGAGAGTGGGCGTGCTGTTTACAGGTTTGATTATTCTTTGCTTTGTTTATACTTTATCCAAATATGACTTAATTTTAGTAAAATATCACTTTTTTCCTCAGGCAAGGGGATGAGTCAGATTGCACTTACATTGTTCTGAGCGGCCGTTTGAGGTCTGTCATCACCCACGCAAATGGAAAAAAAGAACTTGTGAATGAATATGGAAAGGGTGATCTTGTTGGAATTGTAAGTTTTTCTTCTTTTTCCCATTTATAAAATTTCTTCTTAGAAAATCAAGATTTATTTTATAGATATCAAGAACTATGGTGTGATTTAAAGAATAACATGTGAGAATGGTCGGGGTTTCGGCCAGGAAGAAAAAAAATATACACCAAAATTTGGAGTAATATTTTTATTTATGCCAACGTTTCGGCTTACCTAGTAAGCCATCATCAGGGCAATGGTGTTGAGTGGAGAAATCTCCCCAGGGTGGTTGTTCACATTGTAAACTGCAGAAAACAACTGANATGAGTGGGGGGGGGGGGGGGGTGTTGCCTTCCTAGTGTTGCCCTGAAGCATCTGACACATCGATGAATTTAGGGGTGAGCTAAAAGTATTTTATCTGCTAAAATAAATCAGTATGAACAAAAATTAGGCATGGTACTAGTCAACTGATAGATAATGAAATGTTAATGGAGCAATATTAAAAATTCTGAAATATGGGAAAATAAAAGCATCTCATGGCTAAGATATGCCAAAAGTGTCAATTTTATGTGCTGAACATCTGAAGTGTTTTGATAAAACTTTATAATTAGCAAATCTGCTCTGAAAAGGTGAGTAATTTGATATTGTGGCTCAAATTCAAGAAATAGTGTTTTCTATTTCCTCATGAAGTAGGTCGTGGTTGGGAATGGTTAACTACTATATGGATGGTTGAAGGCCTAGAACTGTTTGTAGTTCCCTAACTACCCCACTACCCTAACTCTCTGGTTAAAAAGTGAAGACAGGGAATTCCTTTGAATCATGTCAAAAGCCATTAATTTCACTTAATTACTTCACCCAAAAAGAGGGCAGGAAAAATTTTATATGTATAAAGCCCATCAGAAATGAAAAAATACTCCTTCTCAAGAATGGGAAAGATAAGAGGTGTATATTATAATTTATACTTGTTTTTCTGTAGAATACCTCTATCTCAAAGCATTCTTCTTACATCCACAAGAGCCACTCTTCCTCTAAGAAATTATCATTTGTGGTATGGTATATGACTTCCAGATAGCCTACTAAAAAATATTCTGGGGTTCAAGTGTATTATCAGCAGCTTCTTAAATTGTAACACAGCCATTGCTTCTGTTACCACTGTTTCTCTGGAATTAAGGTGACTAATGGAACTAAATAAGCAGTAAGGACTTAGGCGAGAATCAATGAATTAAAGAGACTTTCAAAATTTAGAAAACAAGAGACTGGTTCATTCATAGTCAAAGTGATATGTATTTTTTACAACATAATAGTTTATAAACAGAAAACATTGAATGATGAATAAATCATCGACTTATCAGCTGTACATTGTTAATAAAAATTCGCAATTCTACTAATTATTAAGATAAAGTGGAATGACAATGAATGTAGAATGGAATCATTATAAATATTTAGAATACCTGTTTATTTAAATAGTTGGGATTTGATCAATGAGTTTTAAATAAAATTTTGTTGCAAACCAAAACTTTTTTATGTTTACCAAAGTTTCAGTCTGAATATCATGCCTTCTTCAGGGTTGTGTAATGAAAAAAAGATTTTTTATAAAATATCTTCAAATTATAGTAAAAATTGTAATGCTATAAAATTAGAATATTAATTTAAGAGGAATAATAAATGTAGAGAGACACTGAGATCTGTGTGTTCTAACTTATGACTAATGGTTTAAAAAAATGGTTTAGTGCTGCTTATAATATTGTAAAATTGTATAGCCTTACTAATTTTGCACATTTTCATATAAGCAGATTAATCAAAGGAATTCAAGCTTAATTGTTCCATGAAGCGATTTTTGAAAAATTTCAACAGATCCTTGCCAATCCTACTTATGGGTCCTCTCAAGAGTGTTTGTGTGCATGCATTTGTTCTTCTTGTGTGCATGTGTGTGCATTTACATAGTCTTGCATCTGCAAGCACAATTTTCAAAATAAAGTGTTAAAAAAATTGGTATTTAAGGTTCTTTTTGTAAAACATGGATGATGTTGATAGCTTAAATTGATTGAGAGGCAGATTTTGGGGAATACCGAGATAAAAACTTGTTTATAAAAAAATTTTATATGTCTAAAATAATATCATAGATACACTACACACACACAAATACATTTTAAAAATAAAAATTACTTTAATGTATGTCTTCACTTCAATTACAACATCAAATTGAATCATATATTTTTTAACTGTTTAAAATAATGGCTTATGTATTTTATTATGTTATAGAATAGAGTAT
Organism: Oncopeltus fasciatus; assembly: GCA_000696205.2. NCBI lineage: Eukaryota > Metazoa > Arthropoda > Insecta > Hemiptera > Lygaeidae > Oncopeltus > Oncopeltus fasciatus. The sequence goes on from KZ806886.1 coordinate 1,159,817, forward strand.
ATTTATAACCAAAAAAAAGCTTATATAATTCTTACTTGAATTCAGCTAACATATTATTATGCCAATATAATATTAATATGATACACACACACACACACACACACCTACCAGTTACTTCCCTTTGGTGTTTTTTTTAGATTAAAGTTTTGTACTGTAGATAAACCCATCAAACTAAAACAAATTTGATTTAAATAATGTTTCATTATAATAATAGCAAAAATTACTGTTTTGTATTTTACTCCCTAATCTGATGAACTAACTGAGCTTTACTTGCAGGTGGAAATGGTGACTCAGAGTCCAAGAGGAACAACAGTGATTGCTATTCGGGACTCAGAGCTAGCCAAGCTCCCTGAGGGCCTCTTTAATGCTATTAAGTTAAGATTCCCCATCGTTGTGACTCGACTCATTAATCTCCTTGGTCATCGAATCATAGGTATGTACTTCTCTCATTGTTTTCTATGCTAAGACCAATAATTTTAGTTACTGATACCTTGAGCTGTATTCGTTTCCTATATAGAATCTGATGTTTCACTCGGAAGCTTTGAAAGGAAATTGATTTATGCTTTAGTATTATTTATTAATATTNATTTGATTATATCAAATTAAAAATAAAATTATTAATGATTAAATTAATCTTCTCTTTTTTAATTTTTACAACTGTTTAACATATATTTTTGTATTGTTTCTCTGTAAACCCCATGAAAACATTATAAAATGTCTTTATTTTTATAATTTTATTTTTCAAAGAAGCATTCATAACATTATTTGTTTTGTCCAAAACAAATACTATCTATGAAGAGAAGATTATCAGGAATTCTGTTTTGGTAGTTGAAGAATTAAAAATGAATTTGTAACAAAAAAAAATTTTTAATTCTAAATTAGTTTTAATTCTTCAACTACCATGACCGGATTGTTGATCATCCTCTCTTCATAAAACTTGATGGTCAACAAATTTACCTCCAATTACTATTTACTTATGTTTTAAGCTGCAAAAAGTATTTATTGTACAGTAAACATAGAAAGCATAGAACAATTTATTAGCTATAGAATACATAGGAAGTAGGACTGAAACAAAAAAAAATTATGTGATATGAAATGGTGTTACTGCAATCCCTTGGAAGCTGTAAAACATATAAGCCAGACAGATGAGAGGGAAACCTATAAGAAAGGAAAAAATGTTGTTAGGTATTCTCTCATCTAGCTTAGATGTAATGAAAAATAATGCAGATAAAAGAATGTCTTTAATGAAAAACTGAAGCTTGGGCCAAAAAAAAAAGAAATTAAATGTTGGGTTGGATTTGATAAGAATGAAATGTAGGATAAGAGAGGAGGGCTGAGTTACACTTCTCTTGAATGTTCAGTAATATCTATTGGGAGCTTTACATACCTCAATAGCACACCCTAAGGGCAAGAAAGAGGAGAGGAAGATTATTCTTTACAACTACCAGATCTCCTATTTGTATATTGGGAGTGGAATTAAACGGCTTATGGCAAACATGAATTGTGTTCTGATATTTGCCACTCCAGCAGCACCAAAAGAGCTTAGACTCAGAGGAAATCCATAAATATTTCTTGGCCAGATGAGAGGGGCAGATTATGAGTGAGGGGAGGGGGGGGGGTGTTGCCTTCCTAGTGTTGCCCTGAAGCATCTGACACATCGATGAATTTAGGGGTGAGCTAAAAGTATTTTATCTGCTAAAATAAATCAGTATGAACAAAAATTAGGCATGGTACTAGTCAACTGATAGATAATGAAATGTTAATGGAGCAATATTAAAAATTCTGAAATATGGGAAAATAAAAGCATCTCATGGCTAAGATATGCCAAAAGTGTCAATTTTATGTGCTGAACATCTGAAGTGTTTTGATAAAACTTTATAATTAGCAAATCTGCTCTGAAAAGGTGAGTAATTTGATATTGTGGCTCAAATTCAAGAAATAGTGTTTTCTATTTCCTCATGAAGTAGGTCGTGGTTGGGAATGGTTAACTACTATATGGATGGTTGAAGGCCTAGAACTGTTTGTAGTTCCCTAACTACCCCACTACCCTAACTCTCTGGTTAAAAAGTGAAGACAGGGAATTCCTTTGAATCATGTCAAAAGCCATTAATTTCACTTAATTACTTCACCCAAAAAGAGGGCAGGTAAAATTTTATATGTATAAAGCCCATCAGAAATGAAAAAATACTCCTTCTCAAGAATGGGAAAGATAAGAGGGTGTCACATTCAAATGGGTGAACGCAGATTTGTTAAAGAAAATGTAGAAAGCTTTAAATTAACAGCCTAAGAAAATTTCCCTGAAGTTTATAATACAAGCAAACCCCTCTCCTAATGTTCAATTTTGCTGTGAAAAATCTAAAATATTTTTTTACCATTAAGTAGATTTACTTAATGATAAAAACTTATTTTAGAATTTGTAGTTTCATTTTTCTAAACTAAATATTATGCTTCTTGAATCAAAAAAACTTTGTACTCGCACTTGACATTTCAGGTAATCCCCACATCTATTAGTCTGATTTTGTTAAATAATGAGCTTAGCACTTAATTTTATAGCATTTAAGATCAATATGCCAAATTTCATGAAGAAAAACAACTGAGTATGGCTTATAAGACATAATATTAAAAACTTACGGTTCAGGTAAACCTTATATCCTTATTGTTAAATTCAACTGTATAACACCAAAAACATTTCTCAAATAAATATACAAATCTCTGTTGATTGTCATTATTTTAAATTTATTATGCTTATGAAGTAATAAAAAAAAGAAAATAATGGTTTTTACTCGCATATGCCATTGCAGATTATTCCCCACTACTATTGGACCGATTTTGCTCAATAACAAGATTAGGTTATACAGAACTTCATTAAGAAAAAACTGTAATTTTTAATATGTGGAACATTGGCATATAGACACTCACACATACATACACACCACATATATATATAAATTTTAGTGGCTATCAGTTATAGTGTCTTTTAGATAGTATCGAAGAAAATATAAAAAAAAAATGTTCACAAACGCCATGGGAACAACTTCAATAGCTATGCTACATTCCCTCAAAATTCAGAATATATATATATA
>KZ806886.1:1162940-1175109 GCA_000696205.2 Oncopeltus fasciatus
TATATATATATATACATACCTCGTCCAACTTAGAGCACTGAGGATGAGGCATTAGCCACGAAAGCACTCAGTGATGAAAATATCTTTATATAAGTCATGTCATGGTACCAACAACAAATAGCTTGCTTTCCCCATAGAAAATCTGCTAAAAGATAGACTGGGTCTGTTATTGAGGGAAATTGACGAATAGAAGTGGAGATTACCTGAAGTAACTATGTCTTCTCTACTAAGTATAGAGTAAAGGCCAAATATTTTAAGTTCAGATTGAAATGGAAATGTAGAACTGAGAAGAGAATGAAAGTTAAATAAACTGTACCTCTGATTGAAAATGTACTGTAAATATGGGAAAGTGTGTGTGTGGGGCCGCCCGGGTATTATATATAAAAAAATTGAACTAAAGGAAAGTTGAGGAATTACTTTTGAAAGAAAAGAAGTATGAGATATGAAATGATGGATTTACGATTTCTTTACTTCCTCAGAATATTGAAGCCGGATGCTGAGTAAAAGAGATATAATTGAGTAGGAAAAAAATATTTGAATAAATTCTTAAATAAATATAAATAAATAATTAAAAGTAATGAAAACAAGAAACTTTTATGAGAAAGTGAACATAAAATTGTTCAACGAAAGAGATCTCATAAAAAGGAAAAATGAGTACAAAATGTTGGAGTGGATTATGATTAGATGAAATATCTACTCCAGATAAGAAATGATGTAAATATTGAAATTAAACCAAAGGTCCAAATTGCAGTTTACCCTCTGCTTATCACTGCTAACAAAATCAAAAGCGGTGATCTTATGAGCAAAGAAAAAGTTTAAACATTGGTGCTAAGAAGTCACTGACCATGGGAACATAGGAATTGAAATTCGTCAATATATATTTAACATTCACCTTTTTTTTTATTTATTACTATTGTCAAAATTTATCATTATTTTCATTACTACTTCATATTTTTTATTCTAAATTTATTTTTCTGAAAAACTATGTATGCATTTAGCATTTTTCTAGTATGACTGACTACACTAGTCCATATTGAAAAAATAAATTTGTTAGAGGAAACTGGTTTAAAATAATTAATCCTGAATGGCTACTTCAATCCAAAATTTTTGCTTTTGATTTTCTTTTATTTTGTTCTTTAGCCGACAATAAAGCAAAATGATAGCTTTATAAGTGCTGACATTTTTTGTTCATAGGATCATGGCAAAACAGTGGCTCAGCAGTTGGAAAGGTGGACAACCGACCTACACACAACAACTTTAGCACTGTAGCTCTGGTCCCTGTGTCTGATGATGTCCCTCTTTCAGCTTTTGCATTTGAGCTTTATCATTCTCTCACAGCCATAGGTACCTGTTCTTCTACATTAAGTCTACTTAAGCAATCTTTTACTATCTCTTTATATCTTTCAGTGATGTCAAAGATCTAATTTTTAAAATTAACTCTGGGCTTTTTCATAAATTGTTTTCCATATATCTTAATATAAAAACCAAATTTGTTAAGTTTTTACATGTGTTTGGGTGTATGATATTTTGGCACAAGGAATAATAATAAGCCTTATAAATTATATGGCCTAAGTTAAGGAATTTTACAACTTTTGTATTTTTTATGATAATTTAGAATTAATTTTTCTATAGTTATATATAAGATATAGATTACGGCATAGCAGGCTTTTATGACCAAGACTTATGCCTGCCAAGCTACTTCACACCTTCGAAGATGTTAATTGGTTAAATGTAATTAGTCATTTTTGACCTGCACCATTTAGAAGACAATATTTGTACATCTTGTATTCGTGCATTTCTTAGCATGGGACCGAATTAGTTGGTCCTGCCTTATTTGTATCCTTACCCAATCCTGGATCAAACTTCAGCTTCTTAATAGAGATAATATGGTTTCGTTAGATGGAGTGGAGCCTAATTCTTACTACACCACCCAGGTGAGGAATAAAAAGTTGCGAATAAGTTTAATGCCACGAAAGAAGACAAAAGCACAATGTATGAACACAGCAACAAGGACCATCGGATAACACTGGAAAACCAACTCTCTCCATTTTTCAATGTGCAAACATGGATGTGTACTTAAATCAAAAGTGTTAGTCTTTGGTGCCATTATTAGGAGGGAGTCCTGTACCGGAGCTACATTAGTATGCAAAATGGGTCAAGTCACTCCCAATTCATGTTGCTCATAAATAACTTAACCTTCTCTCAATTGCAGATGATGTTATTTCCTGCAATTGAGAGAAAGAAGGTTCTAGGAGCAGGTTGGATAACCATATATATATTATACATATTATATGACTCGGCAAAACAAATTACTGACAACAGTTTGTGTTGCCAAGAAGTGCATGTTTCATATGACCATATAAGTAGACTGCAGATAACATTATGTTGGCGTGCATATAAGTAGATAGTGTAATTGTAGTGGTCCATCAGAGAAGTTGTAGTGCATATTGTAGATTTTAATTTGTTATTAAAGTTGTTAATGCAGACTAAAGATACCTAATTTTTTTTTTTTTTTACACTGTTAGGTATTGGTTTTATTTATTGCTCATTATAAAAATACTTTCTAAGAAAAATATTAGACGACATAAAAAGCGACTGACTGGTCATCTTGTAGCATTCTACACTGACATTTGATAAGAAATAATTTATTTTAGAACAAGAAGCTCCCAGATCAAATTTATGCAACTGAAAGTAAGGCTTTTGTGCAATTTTTACATTCTCTTTTAACTCTTCTTCAAGGTTAGGCAGAAGAGATCTGTTTATGACTTTCTGGTATCTTTTTTCAATTCAAACCTTGAACTTTAGCTAATGCATTGTGACAATGTATGCCACATGTGGAGTTTCTGTCTTCCATTTTGAATAGTTTCCTTAGCAAGCTATCTTTCCTCAGAGTTTTTTAGGTTTTCAGCTTTGATTTTTATTTCAACATAGAAAAGCTCCAGTTCATCCACTAAGTCTTACTTTATTCTACCCAGATCATCTGCACTTCAGGTTTTTCAAGTTTAATGGGATAGTGATCATTCTTGATTCCTGAAGCACAAACATAGTCAGAGATTTTGCTAGGAAGTAAAATAAATGTGTCGAAAAAAATTGAGTAATATTTTATTTATTGATGATAAAAAAATAATAATATTCTTTCTTTTTCTTTAATTGCTTTTGTCACCTGCTGGCTCTTCTATTTTGTATTTCTTCTCACTACATTGTAATTCTATAAATAGCCCTGAAGATGGCTTAAAATGTAAGCCAAGACATCAGAAAAATTTTTTTTTTAAATTCTAGTTTTGAAAGAAATTTTTTTAAAATAAACTTTTGTACTGAACCCCAATTATATTTTACCACATATCTCCAAGGCCAACAACTTTTCTTTTTTTTTACCTCACAATTTAAAATTGTTAATACACTTTTCCATATGATTATTTCAAAAATTAACTCATGTTCTAAAAATCACTTGCTACACATATTAATTGGTGTGGGAAGAAGAAGTCATACCACCAGTTTAGACGTAAATAAGACTAAAAATGCTCCATTAAAAAAGTGATAAATATGACCAAATAACTATAGATGTATTGCAATTCTGAGCTGCATAATGGGAATATTGAATAACTTACTGAATAAAAGGTTGGTTGAATGGGTGGATGAAAAAGGTATTATCCTGGAAGAGAAAATGGGATTTAGGAAAGGTAAAGGATGTAGAGGTGCATTTCTTAATTTGTCAACAGCTTCTCTAAAGAAAGTATCTTGATCTCTTGTGGAGTACTGAAAGACTGATTGCTGCAGGACAAGGTGTAGACTATTTGATGTGTTGCCTGTAAGTGTCCCTAAATATGATTCCCTGGTTATTATGTAGTCCTAAAAGTTAAATCTCACAAACTAACTAAATCTCATTAGTTAATCAGAGAAATCAATGCAATATATAATAATTAAAAGTGTTTGATGTCTGAGCTATACATGTTAAAATATTTATATGCCACTTTTTCTGAAAGGGTTTTCTGAAAAAAAGATTAAAATATTAATGTAATACATTTTAAATTAAAGAAATCAAATAAGGAAATAAATGAAACAAATTGAATTATGAGAAATCAACTCAAATTTTACCTTCATTTTATAGCTAGAGAATAAAATCTGCAGAAGAATGGACAAAATAAAAATTCACTCTATTTAAAAAAATTCTATTAAATTAATTTACCTTTGATGAAATTTAGATTTAATTACTTTATTACTGTAATGGAGAGCTATCATTACATACTATCATCCCCTCCTCTTCCATCAATAGGACCAACCTCCTCCCTTGCTTGTTTATTGTTAAATCCAATAATTTTCTTTCGCCTAGAAAAGCTGAGAGATCAAAAATATTTTTATCTAAAGAATTTAAAAGACCTATCCTTCCAATCCAATCTTGTCTAAAAATAATTAAACTGTCATCTTAGCTGTCTTCACATATAAATTGCACAAATAATCATAATTACAATATGGCTTGTAATATACAAACAGTGTGATAATTATCAAAATACTTTAATCTAATGCATAATAAATAATCTTCAAAAAATAATAACCTGACCTCAAAAATAAATTTTTCTTGTAAATAGTAATTAAACCCCCTCAACCTTTACCTTTAGAAAATATTTTGGTTACATTTCTGGTTAAGAAATTATAGTCAGAGAAAAAAGTGGAATTAATTATATTTTAGATGAGGCCCATGTTTTATAGAAACCCATAACATCCATATTTAATAATATATTAATGTATTCACTATTCAAGTTAAATAAATTTCTATAACCATTAATATTCCAGAAAAAAATCTTTAGGCTTTTGAGCTGAGTGAATCTTTTGCAGCAGGTGGGTTTGCTGGTCATTAAAAAAAAATCGAATTTACTGGTATGGTGTATTCTTTCTTTTCTTTTTCTTTTGGGTCTCTCCTTAGTGTTTGTAACAAATAGAGTAGCTGAATTAAAATCAGATAAACTATCCTGATCAGAGATTACTTCTTCTTCACCAGATTTTTTCAGTGTTTATAACTGATTTAATGACCTCACAATAATTGGCTTATCATTTTCTTAATACTTAATTAAAATATTATAATTTTTGAACCAGATGCATTTAAAATTAAGTTCGTTTTGCAATTTTTTGCTTTAGTAAAAATAGTTTGATAATGAGAAAAAAGCTTATAATTGTTATATATATATATNAGGGTGAGGGGGAGAGAGATTGAGTGAGGGTGAGGGGGAGAGAGATTGAGTGAGGGTGAGGGGGAGAGAGATTGAGTGAGGGTGAGGGGGAGAGAGATTGAGTGAGGGTGAGGGGGAGAGAGATTGAGTGAGGGTGAGGGGGAGAGAGATTGAGTGAGGGTGAGGGGGAGAGAGATTGAGTGAGGGTGAGGGGGAGAGAGATTGAGTGAGGGTGAGGGGGAGAGAGATTGAGTGAGGGTGAGGGGGAGAGAGATTGAGTGAGGGTGAGGGGGAGAGAGATTGAGTGAGGGTGAGGGGGAGAGAGATTGAGTGAGGGTGAGGGGGAGAGAGATTGAGTGAGGGTGAGGGGGAGAGAGATTGAGTGAGGGTGAGGGGGAGAGAGATTGAGTGAGGGTGAGGGGGAGAGAGATTGAGTGAGGGTGAGGGGGAGAGAGATTGAGTGAGGGTGAGGGGGAGAGAGATTGAGTGAGGGTGAGGGGGAGAGAGATTGAGTGAGGGTGAGGGGGAGAGAGATTGAGTGAGGGTGAGGGGGAGAGAGATTGAGTGAGGGTGAGGGGGAGAGAGATTGAGTGAGGGTGAGGGGGAGAGAGATTGAGTGAGGGTGAGGGGGAGAGAGATTGAGTGAGGGTGAGGGGGAGAGAGATTGAGTGAGGGTGAGGGGGAGAGAGATTGAGTGAGGGTGAGGGGGAGAGAGATTGAGTGAGGGTGAGGGGGAGAGAGATTGAGTGAGGGTGAGGGGGAGAGAGATTGAGTGAGGGTGAGGGGGAGAGAGATTGAGTGAGGGTGAGGGGGAGAGAGATTGAGTGAGGGTGAGGGGGAGAGAGATTGAGTGAGGGTGAGGGGGAGAGAGATTGAGTGAGGGTGAGGGGGAGAGAGATTGAGTGAGGGTGAGGGGGAGAGAGATTGAGTGAGGGTGAGGGGGAGAGAGATTGAGTGAGGGTGAGGGGGAGAGAGATTGAGTGAGGGTGAGGGGGAGAGAGATTGAGTGAGGGTGAGGGGGAGAGAGATTGAGTGAGGGTGAGGGGGAGAGAGATTGAGTGAGGGTGAGGGGGAGAGAGATTGAGTGAGGGTGAGGGGGAGAGAGATTGAGTGAGGGTGAGGGGGAGAGAGATTGAGTGAGGGTGAGGGGGAGAGAGATTGAGTGAGGGTGAGGGGGAGAGAGATTGAGTGAGGGTGAGGGGGAGAGAGATTGAGTGAGGGTGAGGGGGAGAGAGATTGAGTGAGGGTGAGGGGGAGAGAGATTGAGTGAGGGTGAGGGGGAGAGAGATTGAGTGAGGGTGAGGGGGAGAGAGATTGAGTGAGGGTGAGGGGGAGAGAGATTGAGTGAGGGTGAGGGGGAGAGAGATTGAGTGAGGGTGAGGGGGAGAGAGATTGAGTGAGGGTGAGGGGGAGAGAGATTGAGTGAGGGTGAGGGGGAGAGAGATTGAGTGAGGGTGAGGGGGAGAGAGATTGAGTGAGGGTGAGGGGGAGAGAGATTGAGTGAGGGTGAGGGGGAGAGAGATTGAGTGAGGGTGAGGGGGAGAGAGATTGAGTGAGGGTGAGGGGGAGAGAGATTGAGTGAGGGTGAGGGGGAGAGAGATTGAGTGAGGGTGAGGGGGAGAGAGATTGAGTGAGGGTGAGGGGGAGAGAGATTGAGTGAGGGTGAGGGGGAGAGAGATTGAGTGAGGGTGAGGGGGAGAGAGATTGAGTGAGGGTGAGGGGGAGAGAGATTGAGTGAGGGTGAGGGGGAGAGAGATTGAGTGAGGGTGAGGGGGAGAGAGATTGAGTGAGGGTGAGGGGGAGAGAGATTGAGTGAGGGTGAGGGGGAGAGAGATTGAGTGAGGGTGAGGGGGAGAGAGATTGAGTGAGGGTGAGGGGGAGAGAGATTGAGTGAGGGTGAGGGGGAGAGAGATTGAGTGAGGGTGAGGGGGAGAGAGATTGAGTGAGGGTGAGGGGGAGAGAGATTGAGTGAGGGTGAGGGGGAGAGAGATTGAGTGAGGGTGAGGGGGAGAGAGATTGAGTGAGGGTGAGGGGGAGAGAGATTGAGTGAGGGTGAGGGGGAGAGAGATTGAGTGAGGGTGAGGGGGAGAGAGATTGAGTGAGGGTGAGGGGGAGAGAGATTGAGTGAGGGTGAGGGGGAGAGAGATTGAGTGAGGGTGAGGGGGAGAGAGATTGAGTGAGGGTGAGGGGGAGAGAGATTGAGTGAGGGTGAGGGGGAGAGAGATTGAGTGAGGGTGAGGGGGAGAGAGATTGAGTGAGGGTGAGGGGGAGAGAGATTGAGTGAGGGTGAGGGGGAGAGAGATTGAGTGAGGGTGAGGGGGAGAGAGATTGAGTGAGGGTGAGGGGGAGAGAGATTGAGTGAGGGAGAGAGTGTGAGGGGGGGGAGCTATATAGTTATTAAGATTTTTCGTCATATACTGAACAGCTTTGTCATTAATGACACTTATATCTAACACCCTTAGTAGTAGATAGATTATTTTTTTATAAAAGCAAGCCTGCTTTTATAGTGAAGTGAAAAACTGGGTGTGATTAAATAATTACAATGAAAAAGAAAGTTTAAAAAACCGAAAAGTGTCAATTGCGAATTGATGGGAAGCATAGTGCCATGAATGGCTTTTCCTCCACCTTGATGACCAAACACAACAAATATCACTTAGTATTATTTCAAGATTAACTAATTATAGTTTGAATAATTGTATTCATGTCTAATAAATCTAGATAATAGTTAAGGAAATATTAATAATTAATTACATTTGTTTGATATTAGAAAATGAACCAATGGTGGACTTTATTGTTTGATCTCACATACCCTGTAACATCTATGTTTACTGGGCGAGCATTTAACCGAACAATTCAAGGAACTTTTGGAGAAACACGGATCGAGGATTTATGGGTCCCCTACTTCACTCTTAGCACAGATATCACTACTAGCTCTATGAGAGTACACCGACATGGTAAGACCAATTTTATTCTTCTTTATTTTTTTTAATACTTTATTTTTTAGAGTTATGAGGGAATGGGTTGAATGTAGCTTGTTGGTTTTCTTTAAAAGTTATTCTTAATTGTTCTACTTTTATCAGCATGTCTGTTTATAATTTAAGCTTTATTATGATAACTATACTATTCACTTTTTGAATACTTCTTTCAGAGGTTTTTATTTTTAAAGTCACTGTAAATAGAAACATCTTAAGCCAAAGCGAAGTTAAAATAATATTTGACTCTAATTAATTCAAGTTATAGTTTGTCCATCTCTGATCTCTCCTGGAGTATTTGTGAATCCGAGTATAGCTGTGTGACATAAACATAATCCCTTGCATCATTCTCTCTACCTATTCTGAACTAAACAGATACAAAAGCACTAAAAATACAAAAATAAATAAACACAAATAAAAAAGGCCTGAATCTACTTAATCTAATTTTATTAGAGCTTTATTAAACATAAAAACATAATATATTAGCAGTATATGAAATTCGGTAAGTTAAGTTGATGTATGAATAAGTAATCAGTTTCTTATATTCTTTGTTTGGTAGTAATCCATCTTTATAATACTATTGAACTAGTAAAAAATACACAATTTTTAGATGATTGAAAAAGCTAAAATTTATTTTGGGTTTGTGATACTTCAATATCTATCGTTAATTTTTTTTTTTTTTTGTATCAACAATGAGAACAATTAAAATATTTCATCTATATAATCCTTGAAACATGGGCTCCCATTAATATTTTCAATGTCCAGTCTTTGAAGCACTCATCTTGGTATACTTTAATAACATCTTTTCGCATATTAGGACTAATGTTTTAGTTACTAATGTAAATTAGGACTACTTATTTATAGAATATATAATGGACTATAAATGTTAGAGCAAACTGCCTGTTTTTACCTACAAAATATTAATGTTATTAATTATTATTTTTGTAATTAAAAAAATTAGTTATAATATATAAAGCTTTAGATATAAAGCTATTTGCTCGATGCCTTGCACTGATACCATTCCTTGAAATGGTTTTCAAAAAACTCTTGAACTACAATTTCAACTTTGTAAAATTATCTAACAAAATTATCTTTTTACCTCGAAAAAAATAGGCCATGGATTGAAACAAGTAGTAATCCGATGGGTGCTGGGTCTGGACTATGTGGTGAATGAGGTAGGAGTTCGAACTCATGAAGTTATTAAAACTTTTCTTTGGCTTAATGAAAAGCGTAAGGACGAGCATTATCTTGAGAAATAAAACTCTTTTTCAGTTAATCAAAGAAGGATAACTCTCAGACAACTTCAAGTTGTTTTTGGCTTCAACAATCTTTTCAGTTGAGTTCAGAATTTATAGAGCATCTTTCAGGAACAAATTCATGATGAATAGTACCCTAAAAAATCCAAATTACGCAAAGCACGGATTTTTTTTTTTTTTCCAAATTGGCCTCTTGCTGCAGCCAGAAAAACAATTTGACAATGATCTAGGCACTGGTATTTGGATTTCACCAGTAAACCCACTTTACAGTGGTGACAATCTTCCAGTTAAATCTTATAACAGAAAGTTTTTTCAGTAAAGTTTCTTCAATTTTTAACCTCTTAGCTGATTGCTGAGTATTAAGTTTGTGAGGGACTAGTATACTTTTCTTTTTCACTTTCCCCATGGAGAGTAGATGGTAACTAACAGTATTTTTCGACATACCACATTCCCAGGCAAGTTAGGGAGTACATGTGGGTGGATTTGACTAGACAGCCTTCTGCAGAACCTTATCAATATCCATTAATGGTCACTCTGTCATCTTTTTTCAAAGAAGTTGAATGGAATTTAATAAGCTTAGGGAACGCTCCTAATATATTATTAAGTATTTGTGATTATTAAATAGAATTAAAACATACAGCCCTTTGAAATCTTAAATTTGATAAAACTGTCTTTAATTTCATTTTTTTTTTAATTTTATTTATTCTTGAATTCAAATATGGTTTAAAAAAATTATTTATAGAATATAATACTTAGCAAAGTTAACGTTTTATTAACAGATACAAAATAACCGAGAGAGGTTACCGTGTTTTGGGTATTAATGTTAAATTAATCTAATCATCATTGATAATGTCTTTACTACTACATTATTTTATAATTAAAAGAAACTCTAGTGTTTAAAACATGTTCTAATGTAATACTTAAAAATTATGTATTCCTCAAGATAAATTAGTTTATTTCTAAGAGCTGTTCTGGGAAATGTGGTGAGGGTACTACCAAACTATGTTGCAATAAAAATAATGATATTATAAGAAATTGTTACACCCTTTCTATTTTACACTCACTGAATAAGATTTGAACACCAAGAATAAAAAATATCAATACACACACACACACACACACACACACACACACACACACACACACACAGAGAGAGAGAGAGAGAGAGAAGCTGCATACTCCAAGCTGGTATACCATGTTTCATTAATGATGGATATAAAGAAAAACAAATGAGGAAATTTAATTTTTACAAACTGGAGAGAACTATGAGTGTAAAAAGTATGATCACTAAAGTTTCCTTGTAGTTAATTTGTTAATTTCTTCCTTAATTAATACTACATACGGTTTTTGTGATTTTTATCTTTCCCCTATTCTGTTTAATATTTTTTGTAACTCAAATAACAATGAAGATATTATGATATTAAATTTTGGTCCCCTCCTACCCCCTCCCTCTTTTCCTCATCCAATATAAAATGAAAATAAATACTTTGAAGTATTGGTAATGAAATGCCGTAATACCAAATTTAATTTCTTTATTTTATAATAAGAGGGACTGCCCAACATTTAAGATTACATTTATTACAATTTAATGAAAATGCTACTTGGTTTACCTCACAGGTAACGTAGAAGACCTCTTTGGTGAGCCATACCAAATATGTGGTTTGATATTAGTTATCGTACCCCAGGCTTGAACCAAGTTATCACTTACATTAATCTGTCACCAGTATCAGGAGTCCCTCTGTCATAATGTCTGAGAAAGTTGCTGGTAACTCAAAGCTGTTTATGGAGATGTGCTACATTACTGTAATTTGAAAAAACAGGTGTCGGGTCATTAGACTTGTTTAATCAATCAATCGAATTCACAGGTTAATCCATTGGTCCCTGCCAATAACCTTTTAGTGATGGATACCAGTGTGGTAAAAGAGCTTTAAAACCACTACAGTTGTAACAAAGCAGACTTACAAAGATTTTCTAAATGTTATAAATCAACCTTTGGCCGAAAGAAATTTTTATTAATGAATTAGGATTTAAATAAAGCTTATTTATTTATTAATTTTTTTAGTACACAACAATGTTATAAAATTTTTATGATTTTAAAGGATTTTTAATTAAAGCGTCCTAAGTACTATTACTTACATAGACTTTGATTCCATATAGGAGAAGCTCAAAATAAGATCTGTTTGAAAAGTGCGTAAATGTGTACACGTTTATATCTGTGTGTGTATGTGTGTGTTCTCCATTGCCCATATGGATATTATAAAATAAGCCAATTTCGGTGTTTAAGCTTCTTTTTGCAAACCATTGGAGTATTTCAGAGGGAGTTGTAATAGAAAAATCTTTACTTTTTTTATATGGGAAATTTTTTTAAATATAGCTGATAAAAAATGTAATTTTCTTATATTTATATTCTACAAAATATGTAAATGTGCATTGGAAAACAAAATAAGTTTAGTCAGCAGACCACATTTCATATGCATGTCATATTTAGGCCTTTTATTGCAAACAATATATCTTAAGATATAGTATATATAAGATATAAGAACAGGAGGAAGAAAGAGTTTAAGGAATAAATAAAAAAAAAATATTAACAAGAGTATTATATTTTCAAGGAGACTTCTTGGCCTTCATCAGAGAGAAGTGAAGAGACCGGGAAAAGGACTCAAAGGGAAGAAAAGATGATTGGGATTTTCCTAATCTTCTTATTGTTGACAATTGATATTGGTTTTTTTTTTTTTTTTTTTTTTTTTTTTTTTTTTTTTTTTTTTTTTTTTTTTTT
>KZ806887.1:28260-39053 GCA_000696205.2 Oncopeltus fasciatus
CCCTGAAGATGGCTTACAATGTAAGCCGAAACGTTGGCAGATAATCCTTTATTAAAAAATACATTTTTTTTAAATTTGTGTTTTTTGGATCTACCTTGACCGAACCCCAACTAAAATCATCTTAGAATAATATCTACGGTCAACAAACTTTCCTTTTAAAATCCAATATGTCCCATTTTCCAAATGAGCAACTTTCTTTTTACATTTAAAAATAAAAAATACATTTTTTTTAAATTTGTGTTTTTTGGATCTACCTTGACCGAACCCCAACTAAAATCATCTAAGTATAATATCTACGGTCAACAAACTTTCCTTTTAAACAAAATCAACATGTAGGAAAAGTCAAAAACTTTTCTCTAATATAGTACGTTCAGATAAAACATAGATAAAGGGTAATTTACTTAAATTTTCTGAACAATAGGAAAAATTAGTATGTGTAAAGGAAGCCTGAAAAAAGTAACTATGGGTTATTGGAGGAAACCACAAAGTGTCCGAAATGTAAGCATTCATAACAAGTAATCTTTTAAAAAAATACACTTTTTTTAAATTTGTATTTTTTTGGATCTACCTTGACCGAACCCCAACTAAAATCATCTAATAACCATTAATAACTTTTCGTTAAATAAGAAAACAAAAAAAAAATAACCCAGCCATTTTCAATTAGTTTAGGTAGACCCTAGATATTGTAGCTCTATTTATATATTAGACGGGGTTGTAGTAGTATAATGTTGCTGGAGTAATAGGTTGTTTACACAATGACTAGTGAAGGAGGGTAGACATTTTTTTTTCTTTCCGAGGTGGGGATCGAAACGGCCACTGGAGGCGATAATGACTACGAGGGCGGCCATTGGTCCCTTCTCTTGAGCGCCCGCACACACAACTATGGCCTCACGTAAGACTGTCTCGAGGACGAGCCGGGAGGAGAAGAGTATGAGGTCAATCCTGTCGTGGAGATTCAGCTCAAGAACGCTTTTCGGGAAGGTCCACAAAAAGGGGCTGATTTACTAGCTAATTATTGTGATAATAATATCAGGCAGTTATGTGTGTGACACCGTTTGGAAATAGAATTGGTAAGAAATTATGTTTAGCAGAGTCAGTTACTTGGAAATATTCGACAGGTATAAACATCCCATCATGGCCTCCTTAGTCAAATGATCAGTGACAGAGACCAGATAATTACTACCCCTTTGTATTCCGCATTGCATGTTTTTATTCTCCTTGATTGAGTACTAGACCAGACTGGATAAGAGACTCTTCACTCCTCACTGACGAAGGGCGAGTAATCCCCGAAAATTTATTTTTTATTTTTTAAGTTCACTGCACTCTCTCTCCTACCTGTTCTTATTTACTATATATATATATGACAATAGGTCTTGGGCGGGTTTTTTTAGAATATATAAACAAAATTCGTTATTTTTGTTGTTTTTTTGTTGCTTAAAATCGGATGAGGCGANTATAGGGAGGAGAGAGATTTTGAGAGAGTTAAAAGTGATTGAGGACGATCTTTGGCTAACATAGAATGTATAATAATAATAATAATAGTATTTTGGAGAAATCAATAAACTTTTCAATAATGACTAGAAAACATATAGTTTAGTTTAAAACTTTATTCGCAATCTGAAATTCAATATGAAACAGTAAATACAGAGGACAAAAAAAAATGTATCCAACCTAAATACAACCAATGAGGTACAAGACTGATTAAGGGAAAAAATTCAAATTTGAACTTTGAAACAACGCATTAACTAATATAACTATTTTTTAAATCTCCTACGAGAACATAAAAAATAGCAACCATTACATCAGAATTCGTTAAAATATTCAAGTCTTCTCTGGAAAAGTTCTGGTTAATTTCACCAAAGGTATTTAATAGTTTACTTTAATAGAGGGTGTGTTTGAACGTACACATGGTATCTATAATTAATAAAAATAAAATAGTTTTCCTTACGTTATTTACCTTCAAAAAGTATATTAAAAAGAAAATTCTAGATATTTTCCCCGATAGCAGGAAGATTAATTTTGAGAAAACGATTTTTAAGAAGTCATCTGTGCAAATTGAGAATCAGTCAGAGAAAAACTAATAAAAGCTTGGTATGTTTCATACATACCAATGTAACAATAGAAATTATGACTAGATTTCGGGTTTCATGGTCTGTTCAAACCACTTAAAAAAATATATATTCAAAGCGCCACTTGTATAGATTGGTATTACTGATTTGTTGCAACTAACGATGGTAATCATCAATATTCCGTTGATATGGTAACTGAAAAAGTAAATATCAAGGGATAGCTGCAACAATATTGGACAAAAAAGAAATCTAGATCGGAAACCAACGAAGCAAATGCACTTTATTTATTAAATCTCAATTTTTCGGTTTCTCGTTAGAAGGAAGAAGAAGGCCCACCCAGTGTTTTTGCGGAGAGAAGAAAACTTGTTTTTAAAGGGCTTAATCATAACAGAAGGAGAAGAGGGAGGCGTTCTTCTCAGGCGTGAAACATCCTCTGCGCCATGCATATTCATCCACTTGCTGATGACGGCCGTATTATTTCTGCCGGCAGAGAAATATAACCGCCTTCCAGGAGGACAGTGTTTGTCTGGGCTCCGTACTCCTTGCCATCTGGGGCTAGCAACGAGAGGCAACACGAGAGCGAGTAACCGGGAGAGGACTTAGAAATACTTACTAATAAGAGGTCATTTTCAATCGTATGGAAAATAGGCACGCACAGCTCACAATAGACGAAGCTAAGGTGCAGAACTGCTGGGTGCCGCTGAGCCTTCCAATATCCAACGAATACAATCCTTTCAGTCCAAAATGATCAGAATAATTGCTAACGCTCCATATTATGTGTCCAACTCTACCCTTCATCAAGACTTTAATATTCCTTTCGTCCAAGACCTCATCTCCACCCGCTTTTCATCCTAATCCACAAGCCCAATCCCTTTCGTTGGACTCCAATCCCTACAATCCTCCCCGGCGACTTAATCGGAGATGGCCTCGCGACCTCCTGGGCCATAATGCCTAAACTTCGTGGGAATGGGGTCGATGGTCCCCTCCTCCCTACACAATGATGTTTACTTATTTATTTTTATTGTTTATTTCTTTAGCTCATCAAATTACAAGATGTTAAATAATAGAATGTAATAAATAGAGGCTTATTAATTGTCCTACCTTCCATTGTCCGTCTTCATTGGTTTCTGCAAACCATCTTCTGTTGGCGAGCGCTTTCGGACATTGTCCATCTTCTGGCCGAATACATGCGTTCACTGTCACTGTCTCTATTCAACTGCGTTTGTATTCTGTGAGTTAGTCGGGTGCGTCAGGTAAAGCTGTAACGGTTGCTTTGTCGGCGATAAGGTCTGTCACACGTGCGAGTTATAAGGGTCCATTATTCCAGGTATTGGTTGAGGCAGGGATTAGTTGTAATCTCCTTTATTGAAGTGTTTTAAGTGTTCCGAAAGTTTTTTGTAAATGTGTTTGTGTTTGATAGTGTCTGCCTATGGATTATGTTGTCTTATGTCTTTTTGCGTTGTTATCGGTTTGTGTGTCGTCTGTTCGTTTACGTTTGTGTGTTCGTTTTCGAAAAGCGCTCGCCAACATAAGATGGTTTGCAGAAACCAATGAAGACGGACAATGGAAGGTATGACAGTTCTATATTCACTGGTGGTGGAAATAACCTTTTAGCTTATTAATTCTTTATTAATTAAAAACTCATTAAAAAATAAGTAGAACTTAAACTTGTAAACAATTACCTATAATTTTCATCATCAAAGCTGACTATTCAAACAATGCCTTAGCTTCATCCAAAGCCCTTTCCAATACAATAAAAAAACGGTTTTGTTATTTTAGCTGATATCGCCTATCCGTGTTTCATTAAGTTTATTTGTAGGCATTCGACAATTTAGGCTATTTTGAATTGTCACTAACTGATAAGATAAAGAGGTCATAACAATAAACTAACTCTATACTATTAAAGATGATATCAGCAGTACATTAAGATAATGGTATAGTGATAGCGGAATATTCTAAGTACATATACATGAATATCTTAGCAGATTCAGGCGCTTTAGCGTTCGCTGCGCCTAAAGCAAAAAAGGCTTCTTCTTGCGAATTCCTGAATAGTTCCTTGATGATTCTCTAAATAGGAGGCAGCCAGATGATCTAAGAAAAGGAAAAATTAGGAGTATTCCTCCCCCCTTCTACTTTATTCCTAGCCATAACTTTTTATTTTTTTAATTAAGTGCTGTCAACCAATCAGGGTCATGGAGGTAGGGGTTATATAAAGGTCGCCCATAACATTCTAAAAATCCATGGCTCAGCAAAAACTTATAATTATCGATAAAAGCTTGCCTTGGGCTGGATTAGAACCCGCAGCGCCAATATTGTGAAACCCGAACGGATCCCATGAGCTCACCTAGCGCCCCGGAGTTTAACTTTAAACGCGATAGACCAATTTATGAAAGCATAACTATAACTTGGCTGATTTATAACTTTTCCAGTTAATAGCTCTTTTAGTACATCAATTTTCATAAAATTCAAAGGGCACATGATATTTTGATAATATAATCAATATTCTCCCCTATTTAGGTCAATTTTTGTCCAATAACCATATATCTCTTTTAATACAACGGGCCATATGTGAGTAGTACAACAATAGCTTACAGAAAAGTTATTTTAAGTCACCATTAATAATTCATTACTCTTACAATCACCAAGAGTCAGACAGAGAACCTTTTTTCTTTTTCCACATTGTTCTTTTCGTCTTGTAAGATAGTTACTTAAAAGCTTAATTTTTTTTTCTTTTTAGGCCTCCCTTTCAATCATTTAGAATTATGGAGGGGAGGGGAGGGGCTATCTACAGGAAGCCACCCCATTCTAAACATCCATGGCTCAGGACAATAATTTATTTATAGTTAAAAAAAGTACTTAAACTCTCACTGCTCATCTTTTATAAAAGATATAAATAATTAATATCTAAATTAGGATATAAATTTGTGTAACTGTAAAATCAAAGCCTGAATGATGGAATCTGAATTGCAAGATATATATTAAAGACAAAATATTTGACCAGATCAATAACTTTATTTCTTTATAATTTTCAAATTCATAGATGTATATGGTCAATCTAAACAAAATAGGATGGTAAATATCACAATATATTGCTGCATATTTACATCATATATTTAAGGTTGGGCATTTCATCAGATCTTTCAGTCTCTTGAACTCGATCCCTCTAAATATTCGTCGCTTCTCCTCGCCCACATCCTTCAAATCCCAACTATTTCAGCATCTCCTCTCTGTACAATTGGGTATGAGGAACTGCTAAACTATATCTTGTTTATTTTACATTTTTTTATTTTATTTTTAAATCATAATTAATTGTTGTAATATTAATTTTGAGTTTTATTGTTTTTTTTCTTGTGTTGTACTGATTTTCTTTTTGTACACCTATTTTTATTATCCCATGTTTATATTAGTTTTTTTAATATTTATTTCTCTTATTTCCGTACTTAAAATAAAGTAAAATAAATTGTAAATACAGTCCTGTTGAAATTTTTTTATGTTATTAGTCTATTGTTTATTTATACTTTTTATTTTTATTCTTGTCTGAATTAGCTATACTGAACTAGGTCTGAATCAGCTATACTGGGACCTTTTTTTTTTCATGGGAACTAAAGTGCCAGAATAAAGCTAATTTTTCTTTCTTTCAATATAAAAATAAAATAAAATGCCTTAAATAAACAATGTTACAAAATGTTATGCTGAAATATTTAGAACATTTAGTACATTTGAGTACTAGTTCTTATTTAAAATAAGATATTTTCTCGACGAAATATTCTATTATGTGAAATGCCGCTATTAAAATATCATCAGAATACGATGGGATGATTGAGGGAGAGTTTGAGAGAACGGGGGAAAGGCATTAGCTCCGGGCGAGGGCGGTCAACCTTCCTCAAGAGATAATTACGGCTCATTTTNATATATATATAATGGAATATTATGACAGTTGTGGAAATATCTAAAATGAATATTTACCTAAGGCGAAAAAAGGACTATAGCCGAAAGAATTGGATGACAGGCTAAGGGTCCCTTACGAGGCAGAGGAGGAGTAGAGGTTTGGCTAAAGACGTGTCTTCGTCTCCCGCCACGTAGCCAAGCGGTCAGACCACAAAAGAGGAAACCAGATTCATTTCGGTCGGTGCCTCCAAGTCTT
The DNA here is from genome assembly GCA_000696205.2 of Oncopeltus fasciatus. Taxonomy (NCBI): domain Eukaryota; kingdom Metazoa; phylum Arthropoda; class Insecta; order Hemiptera; family Lygaeidae; genus Oncopeltus; species Oncopeltus fasciatus. The sequence continues at coordinate 34,474 of KZ806887.1, forward strand.
TGTTTGGAGAGTGCCCGACCGGATGTCGGCAATACTCTTGTACTCTTTGCACTTCCGACTTCTTGCCTCGATCTCCACTCTCATCATCCCAAGACAAATACCCATATCGGGGTACTCCAGAACCAATTGCTTTCCGATGACCAAAACCAAGCCTCATATATATGCCCATCATTATTGAAATATGGGAAATATGCTTCATTTTGTCCGAGTTTCAAGGTTCAATAGTCTAGGTAAATTGATATGAACAAGTGATCGCCATACATTTTAGCATTTAAACAGATGATCAACTATTCTCAGAGAAACATATTTATTTTTAAAACATTTCTTCCTTAATCCTCCCTTTCCCCCCTAAAAAAACCCTCACAATCTAATTATTAGAAAACAATTTGAAGGTATGGATAAAAAATAAAGAAGAAAGTAATATTAGTAGATGTTTTTTTGTTGGGGTTCGGTCAAAGTAGATCCATAAAATACAATTTAAAAAATATGTTTTTTTAAATTGTATTTTTTAAACTTATTTAATAGTTTAAAAATCTAATAATAATCTCTACGGTTAAAAACTCTCAATTTGAAAAAAAAAATATAGTGTTTATGAATTACATAATTTTATATTGTTATGAATGCATGTCATTCTTTTAAAAATCAGGAATGCAGGTGGTAAGAGAGTGCACGCTGAAAATAGTTAATGGGGGAAGGAAGCAATATTCTCTTTTGCCTAAAAAGAGGATATTTATTATAAGTTGACAGTTTAATTTTGTTCACGTAGGCTACGACGGTCGTCAGATGTATTTACCGTTTCTTCTTCCGGGTTGGACCCTATCAAGTTGTTGGTACTTGCCGAGCTTTCGCACATCATGTGAAGGCTTCTTCAGGAATGAGTAGAGAATGAGAGCTGTTTTTTAAATCCAGGTGGTATATGGATTTAAAAAACAGCTCTCATTCTCTACTCAGCTCTGAAGAAGCCATCACATGATGTGCGAAAGCTCGGCAACTATCAACAGCTTGACACGGTCCAACCCAGAAGAAGAAACGGTAAAGTCAGTTTAAATTTTGTTTGTAATATTGTTAATTGTTTTTTTTTCTTTATTAGTCTACTATTTGATATATGTACATGTGTCAGACTTCCTGAAAAAAGGAATTTGTGTTAAATACATGCATTCTATTTATCTATCTATACTAAAGGGTGCGATAACCACTTACAAAGTGCTAGTGGAAGCACTCTAGTGGTTGGTGGCTGGCCGTGGAGTACGCCCCCCAGGGTAGCGGCGGCGGCGATGGCTACAAATGCGAGTCCGGCGCTCTGTCGAAAGCAGGAGAGTCCTGACGACATGGCAGACTAATGAGAGAGGTAGGTGTAGCTGACAGAAGAACTAGCCAGGATTTGTCGTCGCTTTCCTAGTTTGTCTTTCTCCTGCCCCCACAGCCCTCGGTTTTTCTGTCTGCAGCAGCAGCTCTCTCTCTCTCTCTCTCCCACCCCCCATTTGTTATATCGGGACTCCTCTCTCTCTCTCTCTCTCGCTCACTACCCCCTGTCAGATAGCCCCCCACCCCGAGCTACTTCCGGCGATACCCCCTCGGGCTCCTGCCAAATTCTGCTGAATACACTTCCTTCTCCCGTCCCCGCTCTCTTCCTATTGTTCTCTTGTTGTGCTCCCCCCAGATGACCTCCGTCTCGTCCTTACCACCGCCGACCGTATTTAAAAGCTAATCTAGGATTCCCTCAGACATAGGGCACTGCCCCAGTCTACAACAAAATAACGGCTTTCTTTAAAATAACACAATGTTGCATCAAAGGAATTACAAATTTACAATGTAAAAACTTAAAATTGTCATACCCCAATAGAATATCCTAAGATTCTAATAATTTAATATCAATATTTAAGATTTACTAATTTAATTAAAAATAGCGATCATTGCTTAAATATGCAATATATTTTTTCCCTCTTAAGTTTGCTGCTTTGTTGCTTAATTTTTTTTTCTGTTGGCTTTAGCCGCCTTACGTGGTACTTATGTGAGCTTTGGCAGACTTTAGAGATCTATAACTGCCTTACGCACACTTATATACACACGGTCGGATAGGCTTCCCAAGGAAGTGTGATCAGTCCTGCTCTAAACCTCCTGAGACCTTGGATGGCATGTAATTTTTCTGGAGGGGTGTACTCCTTTAGATGAGTTGTCTCCGGGAGACTGAAGGATCTCATCCATTCCTTTTTCATACGTAGAGTAACGTAGCCCCTTCTTCAGACATAGCTTACACTGATAGAGAACGTTTTACTTCATAGTTCTAAAAGGGATTGGAGGAACCCGGATACGGGCCTAGTTCTTTTAGCATGCAAGTCACTCAAAGCACCACAACAGCACAGACGCCCTATGTACACAGACTCATATCGTTCACAAACCCTTGATTAGTAAGATTTGACTTACTTGATAAGTAAGGCATATGCAGAAAACTTAAAAGTATATATATGTATATAATTAAATTACAATATTAATTTATCAACGAGAACGACAAAGTCTAATGTTTTACGGAAGAGAAAAAACTACAATAACGTTGAAAAACAATTTCTTTTTTTTATAATAATAGTACTGAGGTTACATCCTATATTTAAGGTTGGGCATTTCCTCATCAGATCCTCCAGTCTCTTGAACTAGATCCCTCTAAATATTCGTCTCTCTTCCTCGCCCACATCCTTCAAATCCCAGCTATTTCAGCATCTCCTCTCTGTACAATTGGGTATCAGGAACTGCTAAAGTATTTCTTGTTTATTTTTTATTTTTATCATGTTTATTTTATATTTTTTTTATTTTATTTTTATATCATAATTAATTGTTATAATATTAGTTTTGAGTTTTATTGTTTTTTTTTTTCTNTGAGTTTTATTGTTTTTTTTCTTGTGTTGTACTGATTTTCTTTTTGTACACCTATTTTTATTATCCCATGTTTATATTAGTTTTTTTAATATTTATTTCTCTTATTTCCGTACTTAAAATAAAGTAAAATAAATTGTAAATACAGTCCTGTTGAAATTTTTTTATGTTATTAGTCTATTGTTTATTTATACTTTTTATTTTTATTCTTGTCTGAATTAGCTATACTGAACTAGGTCTGAATCAGCTATACTGGGACCTTTTTTTTTTCATGGGAACTAAAGTGCCAGAATAAAGCTAATTTTTCTTTCTTTCAATATAAAAATAAAATAAAATGCCTTAAATAAACAATGTTACAAAATGTTATGCTGAAATATTTAGAACATTTAGTACATTTGAGTACTAGTTCTTATTTAAAATAAGATATTTTCTCGACGAAATATTCTATTATGTGAAATGCCGCTATTAAAATATCATCAGAATACGATGGGATGATTGAGGGAGAGTTTGAGAGAACGGGGGAAAGGCATTAGCTCCGGGCGAGGGCGGTCAACCTTCCTCAAGAGATAATTACGGCTCATTTTATGTAAATGACGCTGCTGTGCGCGCGTATCTTGGCGCAGAATGTCAAAAGCATCAGGCCTGTTTTTATGGAGGCTAGCGGGGGAGGCTTTGAAAAAAATTGTGTCGTTGGGCAAGCCGGTGGTGCATTAAGAGAACTCGCCATCATCCTCTGCTAGCATGATCGCCCTCATATCCGCACTACCGCTTCAACATAATGTCAATTTTTTAATTTTAAATCCCGACAGAACAAGAAGATAATTGATCGGTGTGACAATCCCAATTTTGTTATTTTGAATTTTATTGGGGACCCTTTTCGATCTAGCGACCGAATAGCAAGAAAATGAAAAGAAGACCTATGGCAGTTTCATCCGTAACTTTCTTTATTACTAAGCATTTTTGGTAAAAATAATATATAACATAACCCTCAGAAAGTAACATTTTACTCATAGATGTAAACTGTAGTTTTCTCACATACTCTATATGTTTTCTTATATGTTCTATAAAGTTTTTTGTTACTCAAACAATGGAAAAGATATAACGACTACAAATTTTGGTCTCCCTCTAAAAAATTCCCTCCAGCCCATTAGATTTAAAAATGGATATACTTATATACTGAAAGAACTCAACTACAAGTAAATTAACAAATACATCTAATCACAAAGACCAATAGAATGCTTCAAATCAGACGTAACTTTATCTGTTGACAATAACTTGATTTAAAGTTATTGCCACTTTTTATCATCCAGAACTCATCGTGAATATTTTGCAGTGGTTGCAAAAGCTTTCAGTTATTAGGTAGATAGATATGCTTTTTGTATAGGCGATAAACATCTAGATTAATACGCCCCTTCAGTTATTAGGGTTCACTGTTTTATTTATAGGGAAATTATTGCTTTCCTGTAAATATTTGACAAAAAGAATTAAACAAGTAACTATCTGCTATCTATATAGAATATGGAAATTTGGATAACATTAGACAGAATTCAAAATTCCAGAACATCACAAAAGATTGAATTTTTCACTCAGACCACTCTGAATGGTAGACTTTGTATTATTTCCCCCTTCATCCTTATATATCAATAATAATTTTATTTTGTAACATATTACATTAATAATTGTATATTTTAATTTAATGCTTGATATATATA
>KZ806887.1:57127-68232 GCA_000696205.2 Oncopeltus fasciatus
AAAGAAGCTTTAATACAAAACAACTTCTCATAAATAAGGAAACCGCTAAAGTGACCCCGTGAACATAATAATTTGTATACAAATAATGTAAATTAAATAATATTTTATATTATATCGTATTTAAATAAGATCGGCATTTATAATTTTCGGAAATGTAATATGTAACATTATTTGTAGAAAGGGATTGGAGTTTATCGCTAGTTAAAAGTTTCTCAGCCTCATATTAATTATTTCTTATTGCAAAATTCAGTGAAACTACCACTTGGTGTGCAAGGATTTTAGGGCCCAAATGCGAATAAATAGTACAGCATAAATATTGCATTTTTTGTGGTATTTAATCCTAGATTAATTTTATACAATAAATGCAAAGGAATAGAATTTAAAAAAATCTTACTACCTCAGCCGGGACTCGAACCTAAATCTCCTGCTTGCCGGGCTGGCATGTTACCATTTACACCACCAAGACTAGCCAGATAACTTATTAAATTCCCCGCACTCTACTGGGAGTCTAAAAACCTTTAGACTCCCGGTACGAGTGCGGGAAATTTAATAAGTTATCTGGCTAGTCTCGGTGGTGCATTGCCTAGCACGCCGGCCTGGATACCAGGAGATCCAAGTTCGAGACCTGTCCGAGACAGTAAGATTTTTTTTATTCTACCCCATTGCATTTATCGTATAGTACAACATAATTTCTCCCCCCCCCCCCAATTTTTAAGTAATGTTTTAACTTCTCATCGCGTTGGTAGCATTCTACGTCGTACGGTCGTACAGAATTTGATTGATCATTTCTCAAGGCCACTTATTTTTCAAGGCAAAAAGACAAAAACATTCGAGAAAAAGATTAATAAATTTAAAGATAACTATTTTCAAGTACATACCAGTGAAAAAAAAATTGTGACCTAAAGAAGGGAAATTATTTATCCTCATTTCAGGGGTGGGGGAGAAGGGATTAATAAATAAGACACAGAATAAAGAGCTGTAAAAAATTTTCACTCAGGAAACACTTATAAATTTTCCTCGAATAAAAAGCGAAATCTCTATTGGGAAATCTTGTAGTTTCTATAGTTACAGTTAAATTCCCAAAAAGGTATTTATTGGCCTGTTTTTTTTTGTTTTTTTTTAATTTTTAAAATCAATATTTAAGAAAAGGCTTTGTATGGAGTGGAAATTCGGTAGCATAGCCAGCCAGAAAGGGAATAAGAAAATACTGCCGAGGAAGGAGGGTTGTCTCAGTTAAGGGTGTGTACTCCCTCCTCAGCATGGACTCACTACAGAAGGGGTTAGTCAATTAATTTATAGGCGTTAAGAAGAGCGAGTTAGCCGGAGCGCTGTTGGCTTTCTTCAGATCCCACTAAAAAGACAAATGATTCGAGAAGGAGGGGGGGTTTGAAGAAACCACCCCGAGCACGCTACATCGACTCTGCTGCTAGCGGGCTCTGGAAGCCGAGGTTCGCCCTCTTTGGAGAGCAATCCCGCTCAAATACACACACAGCAATCGTTCAACTCTATGTTAATTAAAAGGCTGAAGAACCCGGCTAGTTTTTCCCCTACAAGTATTATTTACTGCAAAGATAGAGCGAGCCTAATTGCTTTCTTCCCCTTATATGGCGGAGGGAAACTGTTAAATATAGAAGTAGAATGGGCCTTTCTGTATTGAGATTTTCAGCGAGAGGTGCATCTGAAAGGAATGGACAATTAGTTTGAGGTGGGGCAAAGAAAAAAAAACTTTTAATTATTTAATATCCGATGATATGAGCAAAAATCAGGTCAATTATTACAATTTAATAAAATCAAAACACTTCAAAGTTCAAATAGAAAGTTTTTTGAGAGATTTTTTTTTTAGTTGGGGTTTGTCATGGTAGATCCAAAAATTACCATTTAATTGACTACCATAGTCATGAACATTGGATCCTCGTGACACGACGTCCCCTCTCGCCTTCAAGAAACCCTGAAGATGGCTTAAAATGTAAGCCGAAATGTCGGCAAATAATTTTTAAAAAACACATTTTTTTAAACAATTTTTAGTGCAAGGGAATAGAATAAAAAATCTATCTGTCCCAGCCAGGACTCGAACATATATCTCCAGCTATCCGGGCCGGCGCATTTACCAATTATGCTACCAGGACAAGTCTGATAACAGTTAATTAAGTGGGATTAAACACCACAAAAAATAATTAATAACATTTTTAAATTGTATTTTTTAGATCTACCTTAACTGAACCCCCAAAAAAGCATCTACTAAAAACAATTAAGATCTCTAGTCAACCTAATTTCAGAAGAATATATCAGTTCGTGAATATACTTTTGTTTTAATACAAAATTTCAACTTTTTCTTATCTTGAGAACTACAATGATCGACTTTATATCGTAATATTACATAGTCGGAGGTTAGTTGACCGTCGTGTCTTATGCTCAAGAAATTAGTCAGGGTTTCGGCCAGGATAAAAAAATAAATAAATAAAATACATTTCAGTGAATTGGCTTTTTATGAGGAACTTAAGATTAAATGATATTTTTCAATGAACAAATTCAATTAAGTAAGAATACTAAATATTAAAGGTTGAATATAATTTTGCAATTTTGAGAGTGGTCACCTTCTCTCCTCATGTGACTTTCATTAATGTCATTTATTTTTAACTTTACTTTTACTATTCATTGTAATCAAATTACAAAAATTTTTTAAATTTATTTTTATAGGCTGTAATATGAAAACAGAATTTAATATGTAAATAAAGGTTATACAATTTTTTTTTTGCAATTTTGACATTTTCTAAACCCCCCTTCTCATCCACCCACTGGACCGATTTCAGCCTCAAACGATCTTGTCTAGCAGCTTTGAAAAAAGAAGCTTTAATACCGAAAGAATTTGGTTTCATATTTTAAAAATTTTGAAACCTGGAGTACAGACATATAATTTGTCTGTATCGAACATGATAACAGTATAACTTCTGTACACAATTAGTAATAGGTACATTCCACGATATACACGCACAGAAATTTAACCTAATTTTGTGAGTCATTAATCTTTTTAAAGCTTTTATTTATAAATAGAAGCTTGTCCTGAGCCATGGGTGTTTAGAATGGGGTGGCAACCTGTAGATAGCCCCTCCCTCCAATGACCCTAAGTGGTTGCAAGGGAGGCTAACACAGAAAAAAAAAATATATATTTTTAAAGAAAAGTATATTCTAACAATTCCAATAGTATTTATGTCTGTGGCCTAGGGTTTAATCTAGACAAACAACACTATAAACCAAACAGCTGTAAGCTTAAATAATATATTATATACAAAATAATGAGAAAGGGGTGAAGGTAAATTATAAAAATAAATCGCTATAGAGACCCATAACAATTGCTTTTTGTTGTTTTGATTAAATGCCTAATGTCTTATGATTAAAACAAAGGAAAGCAAAATATTTGTCCCAAATATTATTCAGTGGAAAGGTTAAGAATATTACTAAAATATCCTGCCCAAGTGGTCAATATTAATAATAATTATTAGATTCAATCAAGGTAGATCTAATTTACTAAATTTGTATTTTTCTCAATTATCTGCCAACGTTTCGGCTTAAATTGTAGACCATCTTCAGGGCTATCATGATGGCGAGAGGGGACGTCCTGTCCCTATGATCACATTTTCATGAGTCGAATTTTCACGATGTAAGCCGAAACTTTGGTAAATAATTAAAAAAAAATATATTTTTTTTAAATTTGTATTTTTTTTTTAGATCTACCTTGACCGAACCCCAACAAAAAAAAATCTAATAATAATATCTAAGGTCAAAAAAACTCCCCATATGAAAATATTAATAATTATTGTATTATTTTCATCGAAAAGTATAAGAATTAATTAAAGTTTAAGGGAGTAACAGTTGGACTATACTTAATAACATTTTTAGAAGGATGACGAGTGAGCATGCACTTGTTACAATCAAGTAGGAAGGAAACCTCAACTTAGTCCTGACTGTTTGTATGATATTTTTGCAAAAAAAAAAAAAAACTATAATTAGAATAAAATAACTATATTTTATAACAATACATAGTGTATATTATGGATAGTGAATAGTAAAAGATTGTACATTTAAAACAATTAATGAGAGGGAATAGAATAAAAAAAAATCTATCTGTCCCAGCCAGGAATCGAACCTGGATCTCCTGCTATCCGGGCCGATGCATTTACCAGGTCCTGGTAGCATAACTGGGACAGATAGGTTTTTTATTCTGTTCCCTTGCACTAAAAAATTGTTAAAATTTATGTGGGATAAAAAACCCACAACCAAATAAAATATTTATAAAGTAAGAGATTGTACTTTTCGTGTTTGTGTGAGAATTAGTTTTTTAGAGTTTGAAGTAAAGCGTGAGTTTGTTTTCCTAAAAGATAATATGAAATAATTGATGAATATGACGGATTAAATTATTTTCAGCACGAAAGTTTATATCAGCATCTTACCCGAGCCTCCTTGAGCGTTAAAGGTGAGAAAAACTGTGCTGGTTAGTTATAATCAAATGAAATGCAATTTGTGTTATATACCTGTGACTGATATTCGTTCCAGGCACTCTGCGAAGCAGATCACCGTTCCTGGAAGAAATGTCTAATATATATAAAGGGTTTTACAATCGATGGCTTTTCCCCGATGAGAAGCCGTTGAGCGATTTGATCTGGCTTGACAAGCAGGATGACAAGATAACGGCCAGCTGTTAACGCGCCGCGTTCCGCTCCTTGTTCGGAGCAAGACTTAAAGAGAGGCGTTAGAAGAAGTACGCGAGGGAAAACTTATACGAAGTCCCCGCCTTTTCCAGGGCTTAGATTTTCCATGCTTCACCAGGGAGGACTCCTCGGACTTCGGCACTCTTCCACAAGGGGAGGAAAACCGCCTACCGAATTCTGATAACACTCCCCAACCGGCGACATTTACTACCAAAAGTGCACAGAGTAAATGTGTCCGAGCCCGCGTTAAAGGGTTCAGCCAGATGAGCTATTAAAAGTGGCTCCAAGTCATATGAAGGAATATTTATGTCTTACACAGGGATTTTATATATCCTATGGTTTAATCTTCACAACAACCAATCATCGGTATCATTTTATTTTACATCATCCCCACCACAGATAATTAGGCCTCTTTAACGATCATCTTCCGTAGTATCATTCGATACACATCAGAAGTCAATTCAGAGTAAGGTAATTTTAAAGATAATGTTTATTTTTTTAGTAGATAATATTTATCAGTATCAAATCTTATGAATTCTGAAATAGACAGAAAGGACAAGCATAGGAACAAATAACACTGATTAAATAAAACTGCAAGGTAATTTTCTAAAATCTTAGGCACGATTTTTACAGACGATGTACATTTAACGAAACTTTATTTACTTTACACTTTTCATTTTCTTTTAAAAACTCATTTCTAAAATGTCTGAAACTGAGCAAAAAACTTAATTTTTTTGTCATATATTATCTAAATTATATTTCAAAAATACTATTCAATTATGAACAATTATTTATACTAATGGTAAATTATATTATTAAAAAAATCATTCTTACTTTTATTTGAGCTTTATTTATATTTTGCCTTATACAGAGACCTGAGTAAAATGAAAAATTATTATTATTTTCATAATATTTCAAGCCCATCTTAGAATTGAAAAACCACAATATAAAACAAAATGTAATGTAACTCGTCACACGCTGGATCGGTAATATTTGTTAGCGTATTGTCACTGTGTAGGTTTCGTTAAAAGTACCTCGTTTCTACTTCATTACATTGTAATTTTGTAATCAAACTTTATTAGAGTTATTAGTCTAGAAATTTACATTTTATAGATATTTATTAGTAATTAGTCTCACGATATTATTTATATTACATTTATTATTATGTCTCACACACATTATTTGTTAATTACAATAAATATTTTATACACAAAAAGAAAGAATCATTTTTAAAATTACATATCAGTATATTGACTTTTTATGAAGGTTCTTGGATTATTGTAGTTTTGAGGCACTCAACTACTAAGGTTATCATCTTTTATTGTTATATACATGCTCATATGTATTACATAAATATTGGAGGGGAGTGGAACACCTATTTAGTTATTTTATATAATTTGAAAAGTTATTCAGTAACTGTAAGTTTCAATTATGTTAACTTTCCCTTACATTAATGTATGGGGTCTACTTTACTTGGATCTCTTGTAAGATAAGAGAAGTCAAGGGCCTATGCCACCAAGAGGCCATATCTCCGACCCTCACCCCCCTCGGCTACACCTGACCAGCTCTGCTTCAGGAGGACCACATCTAAGTGGCTGGCTGTCTGGTCCGGGGTTGAGGGTGTGCTTGGTAGTGGATCTTGGATTACATGATAATTTTGAATGGACAATTTGAATTAACAGAGAATACTAAATGTTACATATATTACTATTAAGGATAGGATAGGATAGCGAAGGATAGCTAAGGATAGGATAGGCTACGTAACGATAGGATAGGATAGCTAAGGATGAGGATAGGATAAGGATAGCTGTGTCACCTGTTAATATTACACACACACACGTGTATGTATGTAAATATTTTTAGTGCACTTTTTATATTTTAACATGGTGAAAATTTACAGTTGTAACTGATACTGAACTGAAAATTACAGCTATTTTTAAATTACTTATTTGTTTTTATGTGGTGTTACGAAAGGAGCTCGTTATCCTCAATGTTTTTGGAAAAAAGAAATGATTTTACCCCGAACAGGTGGAGCCAAGTAATACTGAATTAAAAGTAAGGGAGGGTAGCGACAGAGGCCTCCTCAACCTTTCACCAGGGGGTGTAAGCCACCCCTTTTCTCGTTATTAATACGAGGACGAAGATGTGCTGACGGCTAGCACACATGGTGGGTAAGAAGTGACTCGGCTTATATAAGAATGGCGGAGAGCGCACAACAGGTGCTGACTGCTGACTCCGTGTAGGGAAATTCCTAATTGAATTAGGGGCCCGGTATAAATCAAAGGAAGGAAGGGTGGGAGGGAGACCTATAAATTAGAGGGTCCACCCCTAGCTCTTGGACAATCTTAAATATTGTTTGTGGGGGTGAAAGGGACTCTGCCCTACTCCCTTTCTTCTCCCTACAGCGAAACCCTCCTCCACTTCTTGAGATACCCTGCCTTTGGTTGGGGTGTACATGCTACTGGTAACTAATTGCGAGTTAACGAAGACCTGGTAGTTTACTAGGCAACTCTGAAGAAATACATGTTTCCAGCATATTCAACTTTCATATCCCCTTATTACATAAAAATGGACATACTCCAATGATGACAAAAAATTAAAAACAATTGAGAAAACCAATCGACATTGTTCAGAAATGTTTAGGAAGTATTTACCGTTTCTTCTTCTGGGTTGGACCGTGACAATTTGTTGATATTTGCCGAGCTTTCGCACATCATGTGATGGCTTCTTCAGGGCTGAAAAGAGAATGAGAGTTGTAAAAGAGAGATTTAAAATCCAGGTGGTATATAATTGTATATTAATTGCATTATATACCACCTGGATTTTAAATCTCTCTTTTACAACTCTCATTCTCTTTTCAGCCCTGAAGAAGCCATCACATGATGTGGGAAAGCTCGGCAAATATCAACAAATTGTCACGGTCCAACCCAGAAGAAGAAACGGTAAATACATCTGACGACCGTCGAAGCCTACGTGAACATCTGTTTAGGAAGTGTTTCTAGTCCGTGTTTAGTTAACTACTAGAAACAAGGTTTTATGGAGTCAGCCTCCCTTTCAATAGGAGTCATGGAGGGAGAGGTTATCTACAGGTTGCCACCCAATCTGCTTTTTTTTTTAAATAAAAGATTGCCTTCAGCGGGATTTGAACCCGCAGTATCAGGATTGCGAGACCCGAACGGACTTTACCAACAACCAATGTTTAAAAACAAATGAATTGGATTTTAAGCAATTGAGCTGTCTAAACAGTCAATGTCTTGTCACTATTTAAAACAGAAGTTGAATATTTGGTTTAGGCAAGGAAAAAGCTTCCTAGATTTGAAAAATAAAATTGAATGAAGTCAGTTCAAATTTAATTAAAAGCGATATTAAAAAAAAAAAAAATTCTTTAAAATATCTTGGGATCTGATATTAAATTTCTTTAAAAGCTTGGCTCTCGTCATTATTATTTAATAAGTACTTAACCTATGGTCAAATACCGGTATCAAGCGATTTCCATATTATTTTATTTATTTATTTATTTCTAACATGGATATAATATATGGCCATAATGTAACGGAGCTCATAAGAAAAGTTAATCACAGAAAATAACTCTTTATTTCAGATTGAAGCTAACTTGGAAAAACAAAAGGAATTATTTTCAATTGGAGGAATATTGTTGACCCTCAAGTTTTATTAAGAAGAATTGTCAGGTTTTAGAATTCGGTTTTGGAAGTTAAAGAATTAAAAACTAATTTGTAACCAATAACGTTTTTATTTTAGCTAAAGTTTCGGCCTGAATTTCAGGCCTTCGTCTTGGCAAATAGACATTCCTGCTCAACAGGGCCTGAATCATGCACGATGTAGTCCCAGTTGAGCACGAGTCTCTACCTCCTGATATATTTGCCACGATGAAGGCCTGAAATTCAGGCTGAAACATTGGTTAAATAAAACTCTTCTGATCACAAATTAGTTTTTAACTCTTCAACTAACGAGACTGAATTCCTGAAAATCCTATCTTCATAGAAATATTTTTCTTTTTACAAAAGAAACTTTGCAAAAACTAATATTTTTTGGCCCCAAGAAACATAAAGATGAGTCTCCGAAGATGTTAGTACAGAAACGGATTCAGTCACTAAATAATAGACACATACAATACCAATACCATGTTGGACGACAAACAAACGCATACACAGTGTTTTAGTCGACTTTGCCTCTGCATGTTGCAAAACGCGGTGAGAATCACTCAATGAACTTCCATTACCCAATTTCAAAGAAAAAAATACCATTTGAAATGACACGAAATAACAAATTATGCTCCTCTATTTGTTCATTTTAATTATCATATAAACCAATTTCTTTCTTCTGATAAAATCACAAGTGTTCATCTTGAAACTTGAACTTTGGTAATTGAGGAATTCATTAATAGCATAGTGTGCTGGGCCATGAACATGCTTCATATGAAAATCATGAATAGTGTATTTTATTTACAAATATTAATTTAGTTGTGGTTTATTTTTAAATTTTAAACAATTAATGAGAGAGAATAGAATAAAAAATCTATCTGTCCTAGCCAAGATCCGAACCTGGATCTCCTGCTATACTCTTAATTGATGAGAGACAGATAGATTTTTTATTCTATTCGCTCTCATTAAATGTTTAAAATTTACATGGGATAATAAACCACAACTAAATTAATATTTATAAGCGAAAATTAAACAAGTAAATAACGAGAGTCTATAAATAGCTAAACAATGTCAGTTCCTTCGAGCATAAGACGATGTATTCGTCTTTCTTGTGGGTTAGGCTCCCGCTAGTGAGGTGGGAATTTAATAAGTTATATGGCTAGTCTCGCTGGTGCAATGGAAGCATACCGGCCCGGCAAGCAGGAGATCCAGGTTCGAGTCCTGGCTGGGACAGATAGATTTTTATTCTACTCCCTTTTATTAATTGTTTAGTGTATTTTATTTTACAGCATATTAAAACAAACGACATTTTAATTTTAATTTTATTTTAGGACGAAATGAATCGTAATGTAGAAGTCAATATATGTAAGAAAGGTTAGATATGATAAAATCAGTAAAAATTTCAATTCAACTTCGTCAAAAATAAATGAGAGATTTGATAATGTCCTCCCTTCAGCCAGTAGTAGAAGAATCCGATAAACAAGAATACAAGAGGCAATCTTTCAGCAACTTAAATACCACACAAAAATAATAGCACTAGATAAGTTTTTGCAAACAAAGATTAAGCGCTTTCGCAACGAACTAAAACAGGGAATGGACTGGGTACAGAACAACCTGCAGGAAATATAATAATCCACGTACAAGAAAAAATGTCAGTACAATTTAATATATGAGCAATCAACCGGCAGCCCGCCTCCAAAAACAAAAATGTACCTGCGCAATCACTTTCAGAATTTTTACTTCGCTCTTTCTTGAGTGAGGATTTAACGACTGAAAAGGAACCCACGAAAAGACAGCTATAATTCCAGTGTAGAAGCCATAAAACCCACCGTCTCCAGGCAATAAAAAAATCATTGAAGCTCCAAAAGTGTAATTTTCTTTATGCTTTATGTATTCTAAAATACACCTCAAGGGTAATATCTATTACCCTGCTTTGAAAGCAAACCGGCGATGGAACACTCCCCCTCAACGGATTATTTATAATGATTGAATAAAAATAATTTATATTAAAGGACAACCCTCTGTTAATCTTTTAATCCTTAGTTCCTGCCAGTGAATGCTGGGTCAAAACAAAAAAAAAAAATAAACAATTAAGATACCTACAGAAATAAGTATAAGACATAATTATTTAATCAGATATATAAATGTATTATTAATAAAACATTAAGTTCCAATCAAATCAACAATAGCCCAATATTATTTTATTAATTGGAATTTTCTTTGCTTTATTTATTTTTTATTAATTTTAATTTTTCAAATTTTGATAGTTTCTGACTGAGTGTAGAACAAAACTGAATTTCTGAAAAAATTTCAGTTATTTTATCAGTTACTTCCTACTTGGCACCAAATTAAGTCACTTCAAATAACTTATATTTAAATTTTTAAATATTTTATTTTGGTTGTGGTTTTTTACCCCACGTAAATTATAAATAATTTATGAGAGGGAACAGAATAAAAAAATCTATCCGTCCTCGCCAGGAATCGAACCTGAACCTCCTGCTATCCGGGCCGGTATGCTAAAAAATCCATTACACCACAAGGACTAGCCAGTTATCTCATTCAATTCCCTCTACATTAGCGAGAGCCTAAAGTAAATGACGAGAGTCAACAAAATGTATGACAATGTCAGCTACTTCGAGTTTAAGACGAAGTTCTCGTCTTTCTCGTAAGTTAGGCTCTCGCTAATGTAGAGGGAATTGAATGAGATAACTGGCTAGTCCTTGTGGTGTAATGGATT
>KZ806887.1:83854-99215 GCA_000696205.2 Oncopeltus fasciatus
AAAAAAAAAAGATGAAATGAAATTTGTCTTATTGAGATGATATATCTTTATAGTAGCTATTACTATAAAGATTCCTCTAGGTTTTATGTCAATAAAAGTAGTAGAATCTAGTAGGTCAAGATATTCCTAATTTTACAAACATGATAGACTTATGCTGCGAATATTTAGTATTAAAGTAATTAAGATACATCAAGTATCTCTAGGAATGGAAGAGACAAGATAACTTTCAGTAATGACAGTCACTTGGCGTCACGACGATGTTCCTACCTGTCAGGAAAGAGAAACATATACTGATGTTAGAAAGTGCTAAGAGTTATGAAGATTTTAATAGGAAAATGTTATATATTTATAAACGATTAAATGCAAAGGAACAGAATAAAAAATTTAACTGTCCCTGCCAGGAATCGAACCTGGATCTCCTGCTATCCGGACAAGTGAGTTATCCATTTACGCGATATCGCGCATGCCCGGATAGCAGGAATCTAGGTTCGATTCCTAGCTGGGACAGTTAGATTTTTTATTATATTCCCTAGCATTTAAACGTTTAAAATTTACGTGGGATAAAATACCACAATAATAGAAATAAAAAAAACTAATGAAATTTTTATTTTATTTTTTTTTACCAATAATTCATGAAAAATGTGATGGGGCCTTAACATCCCAAAAACCAATGAAAATACTAAATCGGTTAGCCGTAGTTCCCTATCTAGTGCAGATGTGGATTTTTGGGTTGACCCAACTACTGTTAAACATCTCTCTGTTATTATGTTATTGATAAGATCCTTCATAAAGTTCATTAATCTACAATATTTACAAATCAAATAGAGGAAATTAATGTGGTCGAAGTGAAATGGCAAAAACGATTTAAACTGAAAGTCATATTTAGGGCTTTGGGTTGTCCCCACATGGAAATTTATCAAAAATCTCTTAAAAAGACGATAAATTATATTAATGAGAAAGTATATACCGTATTAATATACAGTGTACAGAGTAGTGTAGATATATTTGATAACAAAATTGCAGAGTAGTCAGATAACGTACAGTTTACTTCAATATGGAGTTTTAGCTATTAAATAGAGTATTTCTCAGCACGATGGAGCTCCTTGTATTTTGATAATTCTGGTTATGGTACATCACAGTAGATATACTATTCAGCATATATTTAATAGAGAAACAGTAATAGTCGACAGATTATATGAGTTAGTAGATGTTATTCTGTTGGAGTTCGGTAAAGGTAGATCCAAAAAATAGAATTTTAAAAAAATTTGTATTTTTGAATTATCTGCCAACGTTTCGGCTTACATTGTAAGCCATCATCAATCAAGAATAAGGGATTCTGGTGACACGACGTCCCTTCTTATTACTTTCAGGACAGCTCAGAAGATGGCTTACTGTGTAGGCCGAAACGTTAAAAAATAATTTAAAAATACACATTTATAAAATACTATTATTTCTATCTAACTTGATCGAACTTCAACAAAATTACATCTAATCATTTGAATTATGAGACGAGGTTTCATGGTGAACAGAAGTGACATGAAAGCAGTGTGAGAGGTAAATTAAGGTAAGTCGTAAAAATACATTTCATGTCAGCTTTTACCGTATACAGTAATGTTTTGTAACATTAGATATATTTTTATGGAATTCAACCCCTGCAAAAAGTGTACTCCTAAACCGGTTAGGATCTTAATCTTACCCTTTGTTTTAATTTTTTCTTTTTTTCTTCCCTGATCATATTGTTTTGTAGTAGTAACTTACAATGCCAGACTCAGGAAACGTTATTTTTGTTTAATTATTCATTTTCTAAATACTTTTTTTTTTTGTTTATTAACATTAATGTATATTTTTTGAAAACAGAAAAGCCCTTTTGTAAAATTCACCTAATTAATTCAAGGGGACTCTGTTAGTCCTAGAATAAAGTTTATTTTCTTTCTTAACTGTCATAAAAGTCAGGTAGACACTCATGAATTTTCATTAAAGATAGACTTCTAAACCTGAATGAGTATATGAAAATAGATGAATTTTCCTCAAAGTTAGGCATATAAATCTCACTGAGTATTTGAAAATCGATGAATTTTCCTCAAAGTTAGACACATAAATCTGAATGGGTATATGAAAATCGATGAATTTTCCATAAAGCTGTAAAAGTGGTATTTAATCCCACGTAAATTTAAATCAATTAATTGATGATGATTGATGATTGAGAGAAATAGAGAGGGAGAGGGGGGAGGGAGAGAGTGAGTGAGTGAGGGGGAGAGAGAGAGCGATGGAGAGAGAGGGAGGGAAGGAGAGAGTGAGGGAGTGAGAGAGAGAGAGATAGAGAGAGAGAGTGAGAGAGAGAGAGAGAGTGAGAGAGAGAAAACGTAAGTTTGTATGAAAAGTCCAGCAGGAATGAGAGAAAAGCCATGTTGGCTGGTTCATACACGCTGGCTCTGTTATCCCGAGGGACGTGGGGGCCGGAGGCGCGTGGAGAATCGGGACAGAATGGGCCGACGGGCAGTTCTGGATTCCTGGCATCCCCTGAACCATTCTCCAGCACCAGCCCCATTAATAACACAAGAGGAGGTGAGACCATTCATGGGCTTTCCATCTATGAGCGAACAGGACGTCAAAGCCTGTATTCATACCTTTCGCCAACGCATCCGACCTGCCTTTGCAGTTAGTAAGGATGAATTACAATTTTTCGAGATACAAGTCAGTCATACAGGACTCTACAAAATGCAATAACTTCATAGATCAATAGTATTTAGTATTTAATTAAATAACACTCTTGAGATAAAATATTCATTTTAATGTTTGGTTACGATGCTTTGAATTTAATTAACAATTACAAAGTGTTTAACCGAATTCTAACCTTAAGTACACTCTTCCTTCTAGACTAACGAGAATGCTAATTTCAATACATCAAAATGAGTGTGACTAAAAGGATCATAACAGTTGTTGCAAGAGAAAAGTTACAATGCATTTTTCAGAATGTCCTTTAAAACTTATTAGCGTGATGTCCTAAAATACGATAAATAAACGATTTCCCTATTTCACATGATTTTATATTATATTTCAGTGTTTTAGTAAAAAAAATTCTTAAATTATAACCCAAACCGAACTCTCCAATTTAAAAACTAAATTACAGAGTTTGCATATTTTATTTTCATGTTTCACGTTAGTTAAAAGCAACTTCCGTATGTTTCACACGAACTAAGTACTATGGGACTAGGCAATCCTGTTACGAAAATTTGACAGCCGGAAATAAGTTACTTGGGCCATGTTTATTAAATTTCCTATTCAAATAAAGTACTGAAGTTTCGAAACAAGATCAAATTTTCTTAAAGTTTATTAAGCTACAAAAGCTAAGTTTGAAATTAGACAAAACTGTGATCAAATTTTGCGAGGGAGGAGAGTTATTTATATTTTTATGTCGAATATAATGGTTTAATTTCAAAGAAAATGAGCTAAACGTTTCTGTATGAGGACTAGAGCTACTGGGAGAAGTGGACCAGCTTAAATTCCTCTAGATGCAGCTAATGATGGAAGAGCTCCTTCTTCAATCGGTAAATGGAGAAGGAGAGGAAATGCAGAGAAGGCGACGAACAAGGTCTGAGGACGGCATGAGAACCCCGGCAGCCATGGGGACTGTGACCAATCGCCTTTAGTCCCGTCGAGGGGGCCTTCACACGGCAAGGCTCGCATAACCGACATATTCATAAATGTGACTCCTTCTCTCTTCCCTTCCAATCTCGCTGGGGGATTGGCTGCTTAGGATTGCCGACCGCTTCAGTCGTACACATTGAAGTGGGTTGTAGGGGCACTACTAGAACAGGGCAGATGATGGCCAAGTGTTGGGAATGAGAGGCAGAGGATCATATAGGACAACGTCACATGTGACTCCTCACTTCTCTTCCCATCTCGCTGGGGGATTGGCAGCCTCGGATTGCCGACCGCTTCAGTCGTACACATTCGAGTGGGTTGTAGGGGCACTACCAGAACAGGGCAGATGATGGCCAAATGTCGGTAATGAGGGGCATCTAGGACGTCACATGTGACTCCTCACTTCTCTTTCCATCTCGCTGGGGGATTGGCTGCCTCAGATAACGCCACATAACTAGGAATGCATGTGGACCATTGGCGGAGTTGGCCCTCTCGTCCCCTCACCACTGGCCTCCCTCCCGCTAGTTCTCTCAGACTAGTTGGGACCCAGATATAACGCCTATATACATAACTAAGAATGTATGTGGACTATTGGCGGAGTTGGCCCTCTCCTACACTGACCACTGGCCTCCCTCCCGCTAGTTCTCTCTGACTAGTTGGGACCCAGATATAACGCCTATATACATAACTAAGAATGTATGTGGACTATTGGCGGAGTTGGCCCTCTCCTACCCTGACCACTGGCCTCCCTCCCTCTCGAGGATGTGGGGCACGTACTCCTGCCTCAGCTGCCCCCCTCCCCCCACCTAATAAATGTTTCATCACTCTAAACAACCGCTTTTTATACGCCTCCCTTTCTTGTTCGCCGCCGCCCGCCGCCCTCCCCCTCTCAAACTCATCTTTATTGCTTTTTATTTGGCAATTTATCCAGCGGCTTCCGTCGCTCCACCTACTGTCGGCACCTTACCACAATGCCTTTGAGGGCAAGCTCTTCCTAACCCCTCTAAGGCAAGCACGCAAACGCCTTCGCTTAAAGCATAGAAAGCCTTAATAGAAATAAAATATTAAATATAAAGTCTACAAATTGCATATTTTTGTTCTGTTTCATTAAAATAAATTATCCTGAAGAAAAACTGAAGCAACATTTGAAAAAAAAAATACTCCACAAAATCCTATAATTTATTTGATTCGTACTGGTAACTAGAAGAAGTAGGTTTTTTTTTTTTGGTCCCTGTACGTTTCAAATAAATAATGAAGTGTGGGATTACTTTAGCACAATTATCATCATGATTTGAATCCTGTAATTTATTTCATACATTAGATTACATCCTATAATAGTTTTAGTAGTTGATTCGGGCACACTACTTGCAAACGGTGGAGTCACAAACGAGTGTGTGCAGTTCAAAACATACCAAATAATGAAGTATATAATTGAAACACTCCTGAAGACACTTTTATTATGCCAAGACTTATGTTAGGTTATGCGTATGACAAATCATAAAAGTGCTAAATTCTATTACAAAATTTAAAATTTCTTTGGGCACAGAGTATAATGCTGGGAGTAAATTGTAGCGTAAAAAAGAAATTTCTCTCCTAATAAATATTTATTTGGCTGTGGTTTATTATCCCACGTAAATTTTAAACAATTAATGAGAGGGAATAGAATAAAAAAATCTATCTGTCCCAGCCAGGACTCGAACCAGAATCTCCTGCTTGCTGGACCGGAATGCTATCCATAGCATTCGTCGTGACGAGAGTCGACAAACAGCTTGATATTGTCAGCTCATTCGAGTTTAAGACAATGTATTCGTCTTTCTCGTGGGTTAGAAAGGAGATCAAGGTTCGAGTCCTGGCTGGGACAGATAGATTTTTTTATTCTATTCCCTCATATTAATTGTTTAAGAATAATAACTTTCGTTCTATATTTTTCTCAAATACTGTATGAAGAAGAGGTTTTCGCGAGTATATGAGACCAAGTGACCTAGTAAAAAGTGAATAAATGAATAGCAATGGTCATATAGGCCGTACTTCGCAATCCTAATTTAAAGAATCGGTTAAGCTACTTCCAAGCCCTTGCTGAATCAAATCACCAAGAGTAAGGAGTCAGTAAGAAAGTAAAGTAGGCCAGAACTAAGGACTTCTCTGCAGGCACGTTTTCTTTCAGGATACTGGTTCGAGCCCTGACTAAAAAGTTTACGCATTAAAAAAACAATTATTTAAAAAATTAATTGTACTTATTATTATTTTACACATCATATTATCAACTGAAAATTTGTAGCTGAATTATTATACTTAATTATTATTCATTTTCAATATAGTAGTGTACGTGTCGCTGGCTGTTTTTTACCCAATGGCGAGCGCTATAGATATGTTGACACATTCATTTGTTAAAATACCCCTTTACATCTATTCAGTAATTATTTTATCTTCTTTGTTCTTGGCGTAATGAAAAACTTATAGTCCATTACTATACTCTCGTCTGAGAGATTCCTGGGCTCTGAGGATATGATACATTGAGTTTCGAAAGCGCTCAGCTTTAATAAATCAATATCAATCACCGAGTGAAGTTTAACAGTTTTTTATTCTTTAGCAAAACTTATAGGTCGCCCCTCCCTCCCCCCCTCCTACTTTTAAATTGTATAAAGCTAAGCCTTTATTTATGCGGGTTAGTTAATCAGTTTTCTTTAAATCATACTGTACGATTTTTATTTACCAAAAAAGTCGGCCGACAAAGATGATATTATACTGATCAATGCCGCCTCTCACGTTTCCCCTTCAGATGTCATTATCAGGGCCATTAGCGTTTACATTAAAAGTGGTTTTTTTGTGAGCTTCTAAAAGCCATTTTGATATTTAGTTCTTATTTATATTCGCTTTTTAATAAAATATGGAAAATCCGCTTAGATAAAGTTCAAATGTTCATTGATTTGGATGCTGAGAAAATCTCTAAGCTTAATATAGCTCCTCCTTAACGGAATTTTCATTAGTGACAATAAATTCCATACTTTAATAATTAAAACCACTTTCGTATTTGATAGTTAATTTTGAAACTACTCAAACAGTAGACTAGGATAAATGTATCTATTGATAAAAATTAACGAAACCTATTTTTTAAAAAAAATTGCCCCTGAACAAATTCAACTGTTCAAGGTCACTTAAAACGTTTTGCAGTTCCTTTAATAATATAATTGAAAGCACACTATATACTTTATATATATATNTATATCAAGGCGTATTTATTATATTTTTATTTTATAACCTTTGTTTATATATTACATTCTGTTAAAAATAAAATACATTTTGTAATTTGATTACAATTAACAGCAAAAAAAAATGACACTAATGTCAATCATATGAGGAGATAGGGTGACCAATGACACCACTCTTAAATTATTTACGGGCTATGTCCCCAGGAGGTCACGGGGCCATCTTCGTTTGAGTCGACGGGGAGGGTTGTAGGGGTTGGAGTTGGAAGACATGGTCTGTGTTAGTGGATTAGGATGGTATGGCAGTTTGCTGTGGAAAAGGATGAAGCGGGAAGAAATGAGGTCTTGAACAAAAGGAATATTAAAATCGTGGTGAAGGAAAGAATTGGATACGTAATAGGGAGCACTTACGATTATTCTGAGGGTTTTGGATTGAAAGGACTGGATTCGTTGGATGTTGGAAGGCTTGGCGGCACTCCAGATTTCTACTCTGTAAGTCCAGATTGGTTGCAATAAGGTTTTGTAGAGCGTCAGTTTGTTTTCAGTCGTAAGATTGGATTTCATATTCATTTGTCTGTATAAAAGAATTTGAACATAATTACATTTTCGTCATTAACCCTGACTACAAATCCTTTGATTTCCCGAATAAACCGAAAATAAGTTTGGGATTCGGTCTAGTTAAATCCGAAAAAAAAAACACGTTAAAAAATGTATATTTTTTTAATTATCTGCCAAATAGAAACATCTACTAATAATCTCTGCGGTCAACAAACCCTCCATTCAAACCAAAAATCTTTTTTAATTAATTTACATGGTTGGAGGTTTTTTTGGCCTTCGAATATTATGCTGGGGAATTAGTCAGGTTTTCTGCCAGGGTCAGAAAAAATATAATACTCCAAAATTGTTACCTCCCTCGGAGATCTCTCCAGACTATCTATGATTTAAATGATGACTTAAAAGTTGTGTCAACATCGGCAATAGTAAAATAATAACCCAAAAATTTTGGAATGTATTATTTTTCTGCTCCTGGCTGAAACCCTGACTAATTTCTCCAGCTTAATTAATTAGCATTTAACAATCAATAAATTTGATGAAGATTTTATCAGATAAATTTTAAAGATTTCATGGATTTAAGTCAATCCATAAAACCTTCAAAAATTTGACGAATGTTGTTATTTCAGTTATTGTCGTAAAAACAAAATTGAAAAAAAAAAGTTGTAAATATATTTTCCAGATTTGTCAAAGTAAATTAAATGTTAATTGAATTTACTAAGTAACAATGTGGATTGACTTCTTTCTTTTGGTCAGATATATCATTGTATTGAAGATTGCCATGTTTCACTGCATTGAACAAATATAGTAAATAGTAGAAACTGTAAATAATAGTAAATCTCCATATATTTTCTTACATAATTTACAGAATAGGATTCTCGTAAAGAAACGTACTATTCTGATGAGTTGTAGATATAAAATCAAAATTAAAAATTGTACACACTTGCAATTATACAGGACATACTACAAACTACAATCACGCCACAATGTTGACAATATTTTATACATATATACTCATCGTCTAATCGAAAGTGTTGAACACTTTTAGAAACCACTAAGTCTAAAATTGAATAGCTATTCCTTTTAAGGTACCAAAACAATGTATTGAAATTAACTTCTTTATTCGTATATCATTTTTTTAAAAGTGTTAGTAACTTTCAAATTATTTATAAATACTGTAATAGCCACTTGTATAGGCTCTGGACACTAGAGCCAAAGGACTCCTGTTCCACGTTCAATACCCTCAGTAGATAGATTTTTCCTTCTATCTGTGCTTCTGTTTTTAATGACCCGAGACGATTTCCACTCAGTGGTCTTGGGGGAATCACTTAAACCTGATGGATAACATTCCTCATTGAATAATAGGAAACTAGACCAAAACACGATATGCTGACCTCACATCTTCTCTAGTGTGTCGAAAATTAACGCATCCTTAAGTGATTCTCTCCTGTGCCTCTATGGACCGCATCGGGAGTCCGTTAGGCCAAATGCAAGGTACTTCTGAAAATATAAGAACTGAAGAGCCCGTCACAAACACACTACAAGTCGTTAGAGTCATTAATAATATATAATATATTATTTAATTATATGCTGGCTGATAGCCATTATCCAAAGAAGGAACGCGTTGTCACCAAGATCCCATATTTATGAGTCACGAATATGGGATCCTAGTGACACGACGTCTCCTTTCGCCTTTCCTGATGGCCCAGCAGTTGGCTTGAAATATAAGCCGAAACGCTGGCAGATAATAAATAATACACTTTTTTTTTTAAATCGTATTTTTTGAATAAAAATTGACCAAACCCCAACCAAAAAAAACATCTAATTATCGAATAATAACATTCACTTATTTACCATTGGTTGGTAGATATTCTTTCGGCATTACTTCCACAAATTGCTGAAGGCATGAGATTTCCTTCACATTTGGGAACGAATGTCTTCCCTGATTTTGCCCCAAGGATGACCCATTCTATATACCCATCAAAATCAGTTTCTGGAATTATATATATTAAGTCTCAAGAAGAAGGGCTACGATAATCACTTACCTCCCAGGACTCACTCAGACGACCTATGTCCTCTTAAAGATCACTGCCGAAGAGCATCGGCGGGACGTACATGTGGCTTACTATAACACGTTAAATTCCATCATGGCTTACGGCACCGTCTTGTGCGAGTGATCCGCTGGGGCCAAGAGGACAGCCATATTTCTGTAAATGGCTTCCTTGGGTAATCACTTGGCTTTACGCGTTAGATAATAATGAATGAAAATTCATAGAAATAAAAATTGTTGCCTTTTCATCAGTGGTTATAACAAAATAATCAGTTTCATTTATAAAAGTTAAAACTGCTATCTGAGAGAACCATTATGACAAGACTAGACATCACCATCTGCCAGCCTCACCCTAAGCGAAAATTTTCATAAAAAACTACTGTGAAGGAGATATTATAAAAGTTAGCACTGAAATAGAAAATAGTTTTCATACATTTTTTTAAAACTCATTTTTTATCAAAAATTATGATTCACTAAAAGATTTTATGCGACAAAAGAATGTAAACTTTATAAAAGTAATTGACCTTCTTTTAGCTAATGATATTACATATATTGTAATGAGACTAAATATAAATAAATCATACAACAAAATCGACGGAACATAACCAAGAATTAGTGAAGTAATACTTGTTACTCATATTTTAAAGTATATCTTATAACGCTGGAGAAATTAGTTAGGATTTCGGCCAAAATCAGAAAAATACAATTCTTCAAAATTATTGGGTATTTATTTTATTATTGCTTAGGTTTCGACTTATATTGTAAGTCATCATCAGGGTGATAGTGATGCCTCGAGAGATCTCGGAGGGAGGTTTATTATCACATCTAAGAGTGCAAAACTAAACTCTTCATATATCACTATCGCCCTGATGATGACTTACAAATTAAGTAGAAACGTTGGCAATAATAAAATAATTACCCAATAATTTCGTTGTATTTTTTTATCCAATCACGGCCGAAACCCTGACTAATTTCTCCAACCATATGTTTAGATATTTATTTAAATAATAAGATTTTGTTAAAGTATTGGTGAGTCTAGCAAGGAGTACTAAATGATTTATTTATCTACGAGTAATAATACTCCTAGATAAATAAATCAGTTATTACTCTATGGCAGACTCACCAATACTTTAACAAAATCATATTATCACTTATTTGTACACTACTTATTTGACGTCAACAGCTTCTTTAGGAACTTGATTCATTAACAAATTAAAGGATTATCAATGTTTAAATATCAAAATAAAAACAGAAATTTTAAAAATATTGGCGTCCTAAAAAAAAGATATCAATCAGACGAGAAAATAAATTATAGTATTAAGTTTTATTAGTCATGCTGCTTTTAAAACAAATATTTTGCACCCCAACATTTTTCCAATATTTAGAAACTTAATAGTAAACTAACATCAAAATAAAAAAATTTTCACTCCCCTTACCAGCGAAAAAAAAAAAAAAGTAATATTTCAGTCTCCCACCCCCATCATAAAAGGTACAAATGAAATAAGAATACTACATCTTACAAAATAAGGAAAAACATATTAACTCAATATACAGACCTTCAAACACGCTTAATACTGCATTGCCACAAGACTGAACAACGCTTCTCCACAGATAAATAATAAATAAAAACAAATAGTAAGGGTAAGTTGTTATTATTATGATGCATGCAGTTTTCTACACACCTTTAGGGTGAGGACGGAGTTAGGGTATATATTGACAGAGCAGAGGGTGGCAGTCGGGTCGTCTAACTCCCGACCATCGTCCGTGAAGAGGTGCTGGTCGAAGGGGGCGACTCCGAACACGTTCAGGATCTGAAAAGGAGAGGAGGAAATCAGCCAATAGGAGTCAGGATTACCAACATATTTTCTAAATATACTCTGCTAATAAATACATATAAAACAGGTGGGAGAAAGACTGTAGTGAATGCACAAGAAGAAAAATCATAAGGAGTAAAATTTTCTTGGAGACTTCTCGGACATCGTCAATGAGGAGAAAAGAGAGACTCATCCTCACTGACGAAGATGTTGTTTTCTTTGTTTCTTTCTTTGTTTGTGTTCCCTACACTTTTTAGCCCACCTGTTCTTATTCATTATACATAAGTCAGTCACGAGTGTTTAATTTTCTGCATGTATATATGCATATATTACATAAGAACAGGTGAGACAATGAGTAAAATTTTCGGGGATTCCTCGCTCTTCGTCAGAGAAAAGGGAAGAGAGACTCCTCACTGATGAAGGGCGAGAATCCCCAAAAATTTTACTCTTTGTATTTTTTTTCTTTTTGCGTGTTCACTGCACTCATTCTCCCATCTTTTCTTCTTTTCTTTATATATCACAAGTGATTAATTTTGTATATATATATATATATATATATATATATATATATACACATANATATATATATATATATATATATATATATTCTTGTCTTTATGTGCACAGAACTAATATTTTATAGGTGTGTTAAGTACTAAAGCTGGAGAAATTAGTCGGGATTTCAGTCAGGATCAGAAAAATGAAGTGACTTCAGCTCTTGAATCAGAGATGTGACCTTAAACCTCCCTCGGAGATCTCTCCAGACATCACTATCACACAGATGATGACTTACGAGTTAATCGAAACGTCGGCCCTAAAAAAATAAATATCCAACAATTTTAGAGTGTTTGATTTTTCAGATCGTCGCGCGAAATCCTGACTAATTTCTCCAGTATAAAACTCGACGGCCAACGAACCTCCAACCATTTTAAGTACTAAAATCTAAACAGGCCTTATTTTTATATTCTATAGCATGTAGTTAATAAGAAAATTGTTCATGTACAATTTGATTTAATTGAAAAAAGAAAAACATGTCATTGACATCCAGTAAAACAGATTTTTTTTTTTTTATTTTTATAAAGATTTAAACGTTCATTAATATAGTAGTTTGCATATATGAGAAAATTTCAGCTTTAAGATTTACTGTCATACCTTCCATTGTCCGTTTTCATTGGTTTCTGCAAACCATCTTCTGTTGGCGAGCGCTTTCGGACATTGTCCATCAAAAGCGCTTGCCAACAGAAGATGGTTTGCAGAAACCAATGAAGACGGATAATAGAAGGTATGACAGTTCTATATTCATTGGTGGTAGAAATAACCCTTTAGTTTAAGAAATACCTTCTTACAGGGAACAAGAATGTTTGTTATTTTCCAAACAAAACAAAATCAGGACCCTTATTAGCAACAAGAATAATTGTTCAAAATTGTTGATATATATGTGTGGTATGTACAAGAAAGGTTTGTCAGGAGACAAGGGTGGGAGTCACTAAGTGAGAGGCCGGAGTGGAGGAACCAAGACATTAGTTAAGGCCGAGTTTAGATGTGAGATTAGAGAGAGGGCAGTCGGAGGTGGACTACTTAATCTGCACAAAGCAGTGGGGGTTTGTGGTCAGCAACGCAAGATGATAAGTAGATCCGGCGGTCGGTCGGCTCTCACTAATTGCACGGCCTCCTCCTAATGAAATCTCCTCTCGGCCGATACCCCTACAGCTTGTTATTTATACGGGAAATCCCCCTATGACGGAGGCAGCACGGGCCACCCCCCCCTGGGGGCTAAACACTTCACATCAATTTTTGTCTCCTTCCCCCTCCCCCCCCGCACGACACAACGCCGAAATTAATGGCTCCTCCTTGCCCTCCCGGCTTACCGATCGCTTTCTCAGTCTCGCCGCTATCTCTCTTCCAGGCACACTCAACAAGAGACAATATCTCCTAGATTTTTAACTCACTCAACAGCGTTTCTCTTACTCGATATTTGTCTGTCCAGCACATTACTATATACAAAATATGTAGAAAGTAATAAATAATAAAGTTGAAAAAAAAAAAAATATGTGTATGTGTTCGCTTAATAAATATTTCGTATACAAAATGAAGTAAGTTTTAATGTATAGGTGTTTAATTTTGTTGAAATATGCAAATATGCATGTGTATTACAGCTCATCCGATCCATAGAAATATTTATACTGTTCATACATAGATAATGACATTGCAGATGAATAATTTGTCACGACCAAGATTTCCACAATCTACATAATAAGATTTTTCTACTGTTATAATGAATAATTAATTATGATTGATTCTAGTCTCGAAATATTAACATAAGTTTGAGCAACTTCCACAATCATGAACATTTTTCCAGAAGGATGTTGCTATCACAGAAGTTACTTTAGTGGAGATCCTTGTCCACTAACATCTGAGGAATAAGTCAGTGATGCATTCAAATGCGATCACTGACCAACAATTGTGTTAATGAGATGTATGATGACCGTGGTGAAGTTGCAAGCTTGCGTGACTCGCATGGCAAAGGTGTTGGGTTTGCATCCCGGTTTGCCCATGCACTTCCTTGACGGTTCCTTACCAGATTCGTTATAAGTCTGAGGGAGGACCTGCGTTACCTCAGGTACGAAATAGGACGATGGTACCTTTTTATTCTAACTCCTTCTCTTTTTTTTTTTTTTTTTTTTTTTTTTTTTTTTTTTTTTTTTTTTTTTTTTTTTTTTTTTNTGCACCTTGTTTACAAAATTTGTAGCTAAGTTAGGAACCAGATAGTATTTTTTTTTTTTTTATGCACATATACTGCTAGTGGTCCTTAGCGCTATATTTAATTATACTAGTTATATATTAATTTAAAATCTGAACAATCACTTTTATTCCTTGATGTTTTTTATTTCTACCCAGACACGGTTCGACGTTTGGGTCCTTTTCAAAAGTTTTATTTCAATATACTGGATTTATAGGAATGTTTTTATCTTCTCATAAAATTATAAATTAAACTTGAGCCCCTTGTTTTACATTAAAAGATATGCGTGTGTATGTATATATATATACACACATGTCTTTTAATGTAAAACAAGGGGCTCTAGGTAATAGCCATTTATATCCTTCAAATGGTAATTATAATGTTGCATCTACAAATAACAATCCCCAGCTCCGAAGAGAGTCCGTTAGGCCAAATGCAAGGTACTTCTGAAAATATAAGAACTGAAGAGCCCGTCACAAACACACTACAAGTCGTTAGAGTCTGTGGAGGAAGGGGGCGAAATGAAAATATCTCGGGAAGAATAAGACAATGGAAGAAACCATTTTCCCCGGACAGCTTTAAAGGAGTTCATTAAGACTACGTACGAGTAAGGTATCTGTTGGGCGCACACGAGGTCCAGGAAGGGGAGGGTCCGACCGGAGGGGGTAAGAATGGATTATAAATGGTGGAGTGCCATTGGCAGATCTCTGAGGAATAATTAAATCTGAGAGAGGTAGAGTGGGGGGGAGTGAGGGTCGCTCTTCCCTCCTCACCCCCTCCACCACTGCCCCCTGCCAGCTGACAAAAACCGTCTTAAAAACAGTGTGAGGGAGATGACTGAGGGCCCCACCTCTGACATATTCCCTCCTTGGGAGGCGGTACTGTTTTTCAGGGTCCGGCCGCACAGACATAACTCTCCCTCCCGGTGTCGGGGGCAAACACCGCCCAGATTAACTGCCCCGTATTAGTAACACTGGCCGCTCTCCTATGCTAAATTGGCCGGGCACCAGCCGATAAGTCGGGCGGTGGGCAAAAACCCAGCTTATCGGCCAGCCAGTAGCCTCTCCTCCGGTACTACTCTCCTAATCAACATAACTAATGAGAAAGCGCGCGGGCTTTGTTTCAAGGTCCGATAACGCGGGCTCTAATGCCGCCCTTAGCGCTGCCACCGAACACACTTATCTTTCTCACCCATTTCACATCAATGGACCCTTTCAAGTATCCCAACAGAGGCCGCTTAGTCACAAACAACTCCCAATTCTGAGTGAAACATTCTAATAGTAAGTAACTTCATCATATGGGGTTCAAATATGTGGATCTTTTCGAGAACTAATTTAATTTGAATATATATATA
>KZ806887.1:103114-115788 GCA_000696205.2 Oncopeltus fasciatus
AAAAAAAAAAAAAAAAAAAAAAAAAAAAAAAAAAAAAAAAAAAAAAAAAAAAAAAAAAAAAGAAGATATTTGTCTGAAACTTATTATTTGTTTGACATTTGATATTGGTCTATCTATTTTAAAATATATATATTTTATTTTAGTGGTAAATTTGTTGAGGTAAAAGTTAAAGGTGTATGATAGACGTTTATTAGGAATTCAGTCTTGGTTATTGAAGAATAAAAAACTAATTCGTTGAAAAAAAAAGTTTTTATTTTAGACAACTTCATCAGGGCTGAATATGAAAAAGAAACATAGAAAAATAATATAGAAACACGTCTATGTGTCATTTGTTAAATTATGTCCTATAGACATGTTTCTATATTATTTTTTTTATGGTTTTTTCATGTTCAGCCCTGAAATTCAGGCCGAAACAGTTGCTAAAATAAAAACTTTTTTGGCTACAAATTAGTTTTTAATTCTCATACCTTCTATTCTCCGTCTTCATTGGTTTCTGCAAACCATCTTCTTCTTCTGTAAGAAACCAATGAAGACGGAGAATAGAAGGTATGAGAGTTCTATATTCATTGGTGGTAGAAATAACCCTTTAGTTTTTAATTATTCAACAACCAAGACCAAATTTATGATAATCGTCTCTTCAGACATATTTTACATATAATGTTTATATATTTAGTTAACTAAAGATAAGTTAACTGAATATTGTAATGATTGACCAAATGGGATACGACATTTTTACTAAAAACTTTTAACTAAAAAATCAAAAAGAGTCACAGGAATTTTTCACATTTCAAAAAGGTCACAAACACACACACTTATGACAATCAAAATATTAGAGAGGGTAATGTTGTAACTGAGACAAATAATAAGGAAGGTATGAAGAGAAATTGTTAATAATTTAACTACAAAATGTGGTAATCCACATACAGGAAAGAAATTGTAAATACATAAATTATTATTTGACTGTCGATATCATCTTTCGTAATCACAATCTTTTGCTATGTTAAACATTTAGCCAAGACATAAGTGGACTGGAAAGCAGTCCCTCCCAATTTCTGCTGAGTGAATGAACACGAGAGAAAGAGAAACATAGTAGCTGTCTCATTCATAATGTCCTTATGAATGGCACTAGAACTGTAAACATACCCCCCTGATAAGGCTTGTCCTTCTTATCTAACACAACTACAGTACAGTTCTAGCAAAATATAGACTATTGCCGCCAAAAATAAGTGTCTCAATAATGCAAGGAAGATAGAATTACTTCAAACTAATTGACAAAGATCTAGGAATTTAATGGAAGTGTCGAGTAGGAAAAAACTAAAATAGTTCTTGCACAGGAGCTTTATTGTATTGAAAGTAGTATCTCTGGTTTTCCTGTAAATATTTGAATTTTAATTAAAAGTAACACATATAAAAGAGGAGCTATTGTAATTTCAACAGATAGATGCGATATTGTCTAACCACACCCCACACTTACTGAATTTATCTCAATTAGTTCTTATTTCGATTTTTAAAAGGATATCACATTACATATGTCCATTTTAGATAATTAATTTTCTAATCATTCTACTGTACATGTAGTCAGTAAATAGTAACATTCGCTCCAGAGCCTGGTCTAATAGTTCTACTAATAAGATGGAGGACAATACAGTCAACAGTAGTTCAAAATAACTAAATACCACCTATTGTTAATGATGGTTTGGCCTCCAACCCATATATATATATATATATATATATATATATATATATATTTGACTATACTTTCCCTTAACATGGTGAGCTTGATTACTAATTGGGTAAATTTCTGTTAAATGTTGCTCTGGTCATAATGTATTAAGCTTGAATAATAGTTATGCAATTGCGAAAGAGTAATATTCAAAAACATAATATTAATCCCCCACGGATACAGAAAATAGAAGATTTTAAAGTCGAAAACTCAAAAAAGCGAAAGAGGGTAAAAATATCCATTAACCAAAAAATATTTGCTTTTATTTCTAAGAGCTATTTTTCAGATGGGAAAGCTACTCAGTCAACAAATACCACGCAGACCTCAGGGGTAGTTACAGGAGAATGCCTTCAAGAGTCTGGTACATCTCCTGGAAATTGGGTGGTGATGTTTGATTCCCAAATGTCACTCTACCTAGCCGAAGAAGTGGAAGCTGTCGCCTTTGCAGATGATTATTACTCCATGATTTGTGCTAAAACAGTAGCTAAACTGCAAGACATAGGTAACAGGGTGTTACATGCGATAAGTAAGTGGGCTAGGTTACCAGAAGATGATTCCCCATGAGAAAATAATAAAAATAAATAAAGGATGTATTTACAAAATTTAAAAATTTCCTCCAAGCCCTTGGTGTTCAGTGCAGATTAAAATTTCTATGATATGAAGAGCGTACTAAATGGAGCGGAGTTACCTTCTGTTAAGAGGAAATATACTAGATTTCTTTCAGAATCTTAAAGGTTAGACAGTAGTTCTAGGTAGCAAAATGTTGGCTATATAGGTTTGAGATTCGTAAATGATGCGTTGCTAGAACTCCTTCAGCAAGTTTTGCTATTGTCGATGAATTGCCATGAAAAAAATAAACTTATAATTTTGCTCTGTCAGTTCCATATACATTGTAAATTAGAATATGTTTTTAGTGCCTTGGTGCTTTTTTCCTAGCTCTTGATGCTTCTCTGTCCACTAAGGAACTTGAATTTCGTTCGAACAAAATGAGTTTCTATATAGGATAGCTTGATTAGATGAGTTTATTATTGTTTAATTACAAATGGAGTCTAATCAATGGCAGAGAGCAGATCCAAGTATAACTGTCAATTAGCTCTGTAATACTCCATCGAGGTTCTTGAGGTTTGGAAGGAGAAATGATCGCTGGAATAAGTTTCGTCAGCTCTGACAAAGCCCTCTAGTCAGCTCTGGCAGAGATAAGTGAGCACAGAATAGGCAGACCTACATCGGAGAAAGTCTGGTGACGAGGACAGATATGTGGTTGAGAAAGTGTCTTAGAATGGTGAGATTATTTATGTCATTAAGCGATTCTATACATGTCCATGTAGCATAGGTGATTATGCTAATTTATTAATTAATTATTAACCAACCAAGAAGGCCAACAAGGATTAATTAGCGGGGCGCCGGGATAGCTCAGGGGATCCGTACGGGTCTCGCAATCCTGACGTCGCGGGTTCAAATCCCGCCCAGGTCAATCTTTTATTTATACTATAGAAGGTTGTCCTGAGCCATGGGTGTTTAAAATAGGGTGGCAACCTGTAGATAGCCCCTCCCTCCAATGACCCTTAGTGGTTGCAAGGGATGCTAACACAGAAAAAAGAAAAAAAAAAAAAGGATTAATTAGTGTGGGTAAAGGTCTTTCAGCTCTTCTAACGTAAAGGAACGACCGGGAGGAAGTTACAGTGTAAATATGGTAATGGGTGATACACATAAAATTCTTATGCCTACAGCTTGCATAAGCATAAATGCTTATCAAGCGATATCAATGAAAATGCTAGATGTCCTGAGAGTAAAATGAGGACACCTTCACATGAAACGAGACCTCAGGTATAACACCGGTTTATGTTACGACATTTTAACATAACAGACCTGTGGGGCGCCGGGATAGCTCATGGGATCCGTTCGGGTCTCGCAATCCTGGCGCTGCGGGTTCGGATTCCGCTCAGGACAGTATTTTATTTATTGGTAAAAGCTTGTCTTGAGCCATGGTAGTTTAGAATGGGATGGCGACCTCCCTCCATGGCCCTAAGTGGTTGAAAGGGAAGCTAACACAATCAAAACAAAAATGTAATAAAAATAATTCTACGGGTCTTAGATGTCTCCTGTAAACATACTATTTAGCATAGTGTCAACTCTCCACTACATTTATTTATGCGCCTTACTTATGACCACACTATGCTATGGTTAAAAGTTCTAGGCAATACTTTATGGGAATCAGACAGATGTCAGATTTAGCAAGTTGGCTTCCACAAAAGCCTAATTTTTTGATCCAGACTGGATTAAGGTTATGTAACAACACTGCACAGTGAACGAACTCCGCTGATGTTAGCATTCAGAATAGCAACCGGCACATTTAGACCTACCCCTACAAGCAGCCTGAAAATAGGAGCAGGAGAAAATACTCCAGGGTATAGATGAAGGCATTTATCTTTAATCTATTTCTGTGGATGTTAATCAAACTCATCCCAATCACTTGTTAGCCAACTTCCTCACCCTACTCATACCTGGGTACTGAACAGTAGCCATTTTACTTTTCGAATTGCATTTCGCGACCGAGTGTCTAGCCTTAGCCTTCAAATTAAATATCTAAATGAAAAACAAAAACAAAAAAAAAACAGTGTCAATCAAATATTGAACTGTCGTTACTACCCCATTTCAAAAGTATACTCAGCCTAACTGAAATTACCAAAAATAATGTCAACTAGTCAACTGTTACTGCTGCAAGTACTATCATCATGTGCAACTCTCACTTATTAAAGCAATATATATATATATATATATATATATATAATTGTAGTTACATAATTGAATAGGTTTTTCCTTTACAAAACTTCTTTTGTGCTGTTTTATGTTTGGTACACAGCCCTGAAGAAGTCCTGAAATTCAGGTGGAAACGTTGGAAAAATAAAAACCATATTGCTTCACCAATCGATCAAACCTCGACTATCTCCTCCTGATTAACAACGGTCTACCGAAATCCCATAGAACAATAAATTAACATATTTTCTGAGAACTCTGTCCTACAATTTTTCGGTTTTTTGCTTTTTGCAGTTGTGAAAATAAACTTATTTTCAAAGTAAAATATCCAGTTTGAAGTAATTGATATGGTGTTTTATAATTCAGCCGTCTGATACTATACAATGTTTTGGAAGGGGGTTTAGCTTCGCGCCTTGACGGGCAGAACGTTAAGTCTGTGTAAACATAGCTGTTTGCCTGGTCGCCGGTGTCATTTGTAAACGTCCTACATCTGTAAATGGATAGGAGACATATATCATAGCTTGACCCCTCCCCGAAGGGTCCTTAACTGGGCGGAGACACGGCCGGTCAAGCAGCACCCTCTTCGCCACTGCCGGCAGATCAATCTTGGCTATTCTAGCGGAGGGGTGGGCCTCACTCCCTACTTCGGGGAAGCCTGCTACCTTCCTCATACTGCCAAGTACTAATTACCTTCGCAGGAGGGCCCATGTACTCCAGACTCGTCATACGCTGCTTCCTAACCTTCAATTTCAGCATGAGAATCGCAAGAAGCACCCTCTTCGCAAGTGGCTACTGCCGGCATATTTCTCAGAGGGGAGGGCTTCAGTTCCTCGCCCAAGGAGGAGAGTTCTACCTTCATCCTACGCCAAGTACTAAGTAACTTCCCAGGAGAGGGACCAGCAACCGGGTGGGCTTTTGTTGTAAGTGTGATCATGTACTCCAGACTCGTCATACATCCTTATGTTTCATCCTAACCTTCAATTTCAGCATGAGAATCGCAAGAAGCACCCTCTTCGCAAGTGGCTACTGCCTGCATATTTCCCAGAGAGGAGGGCTTCACTTCCCCACCCAAGAAGGAGAGTTCTACCTTCGTCCTACGCCAAGTACTAAGTACCTTCCCAGGAGAGGGACCTGCAACCGGGTGGGCTTATGTTGTAAGTATGATCATGTATTCCAGAATTGTCATACATCCTTATGTTTCATCCTAACCTTCAATTTCAGCATGAGATTCTCAAGAAGCACCCTCTTTGCTAAAGGCCACTGCCAGTAGATCTTTCTTGACTATTCTAGCCTACCTTTATCCTACGCCAAGTACTAATTACTTAGCAGGGCCTGTGTACTCCTGACTCGTCATACATGCATACGCCGCTTCCTATCCTTCAATCGAAGGTTCTTCGACTCGAGAAGAAATTCGTTTTCAGGAATGTATCAGAAAGCCTGATCATATATGGTAAGCAGTCTACGTGGTTTCAACTGAGGGAAAATAAATATTTTTTGCAGCTAGGAGCTTAAAATATAGTTTAGAGTAATGAAACTCAACCCATAATTACGTTAAATCGCCATAAGAAATATTTTAGAACTTACACAGCAAAATTAAACAATTAGAAGTGGTGTTTACCAGTAGCATGAATTTAACTTAATAGTTTAGAGCCTCAGTTAGTTGATTTACTTAATGTGGTATGTTATTTTTATGTTATGAAGATGGCTTAAAATGTAAGCCGAAACGTTGGAAAATAATTTTAAAAATACACATTTTTAAAATTTGTATTTTTTTGGGTCTACCTTTATCGAACCCCAACAAAAAACATACATTTCATTAAATTGTTTTTTTTTTTTTTTTTTTTTTTTTTTTTTTTTTTTTTTTTTTTTTTTTTTTTTTTTTTTTTTTTTTTTTTTTTTTTTTTTTTTTTTTTTTTTTTTTTTTTTTTTTTTGCAAAAACAAATTATGATTTACTGAAAATCTATACGGCCAAAAACTCTACATTTGAATTACAATTTTCAATTTTGGCCTTCTTTCTAAAACCTTCCCCTCAACCCACATGGATTTAATCTATTAAGGAACTAATCCAACGATTTACGAAAAAAAAAATAAAGAAAAAAAAAAAGTCTTAAAATCTAATTTGTTATCATCATTTTTAAAATTACTAACTCTAGAGCGAAAAAAAATCTAGAGCGCTTCAGCTGCAGGAATTTTAACTGATATAGGACTCAGAATTTAAAATCCTAATATTTTCTTTAACATAATACATGAAAAAAGTTTTTTATTTTGTTTTTTTTATCAAAGTTAACGTTCTGTAACAATCTAGGAAAAACGCTTGTTAAGAAATTAATTTACGAATTAAAACAATTTTTAGGGCAAGGGAACAGACAAAAAATCTAACTGTCCCAACCAAGACTCGAACCTGAATCTCCTGCTACCCGGGCCGGTGCGCTTCCATTTACGCTACCGAGACAAGTCTGATAAGTTGTTAAATTCCCCGTGCTAGTGTCGAGAGTCCTGGCTGGGACAGTTAGATTTTTTATTCTGTTCCCTTGCACTAAAAATTAGTAAAATTTATGTGGGTTTAAATAGCACAAAAATAATATTTATTAAATTTACGAATTAAACTACGATATGTAAGTACCCTCTTACGTATGTTGTATACATAGAGTTCAGTTACATTACACTCATTATTTTTTTCAGATTGTAAGTTCAATTTCGTCATTTACTCTTGTTTATATACATTTAATATTACATAAATGAGAGTAAATTATATGTGTGATGAGTGTACTCTTAAGTAATGCACTCAAATTACTGGATTGTAATTTCTGGTGCCTAGAAGCTGGGATAAGAATGTCGAAGAAGTATTGCTGAAATCTCTGATGAGAACAACCCAAATGAGGCATCATTCTGGACTCCAGAACAACAACTAGGGACAGGAGTACTTGGTCGGTCCGAAGAACGCATCCCGAGGCTCAAACAGGTGTAGTACAGAGGAATCGAGGGAGGGGTTACTCGGAGACATGGGAGGAGAATAGCCCGGAGGAGGTGAATGGAGAGCTGTTTGAATGGGAAGGGGGGGAAGGGTTTTTCATTCCCCACTCATATCCAGCAGGCGAGAGGAGAGAAAATCGAGGTAATGAGGAGTTCTTCCCTCCAGGAATAACTGGAGGAATGTGTACTCTCTTCTTCAGCAAAAGGAGTTTTTCAATATGATTTCGCTGTCCTTCTTGCTGAGGCTACTACTCGTAACGGGGGACCCGAACCGCTCCACGCCACCAACACGTCCACTCTGCACACCACTCTGAAGTACGGCGTCATTGGACGCA
Organism: Oncopeltus fasciatus; assembly: GCA_000696205.2. Taxonomy (NCBI): domain Eukaryota; kingdom Metazoa; phylum Arthropoda; class Insecta; order Hemiptera; family Lygaeidae; genus Oncopeltus; species Oncopeltus fasciatus. The sequence continues at coordinate 110,904 of KZ806887.1, forward strand.
AGTAACTCCTTCTGCAAACGTTCGTATGAATAAGGTGGAGAACTGATAGTGAAAAGCGAATGCACTAGGTCTGGAATCGAACCAAAAGGAAGGAGATTGTGAGTGTTCCGTGAGATTTATAATTTGTCGGATTCTAAAAAGCTTCGTCTCTGCTGTCCCAAAAACTTTTGCGATTGGAGCAGGCGATTTAAGAAAAACTACCGGTACATTCCTTCCTACAGGAAAGGAGTTGTTTGCCAGCCCGACGAGGCTAGATATTGAAGAGACACATCTTTAGGGACTCGGCAGAAATTGAAAGAGCTTAAAGGGGAAGTCCAGATGTATCCATCGCATAGCCCGGACATCGCCCCGTCATCCAACATTTCCATCGTTCTCACCAGAAGTCTCTCCATTGTGTGAAGTTGGTACCGAAAGACGCTTGGTGCAATTGACTTGGCTCAGTTTTCACCGAGAAATCTCAAAACTTCTACACTGATGGGATAATGGTTTTACCAGAAAAATTTTCAAAAGATCATGGAATAAAAGGGCACATACATAATTGATCAGTGCTTGAATTTTATAGAAAGAAATTTGCATTAAAGAAAAACAAACAAACTGAAATTACTTTCCTTCCAACCTTAATAAAGTGAGTAAAATGTACTGCAAAAAAAAAAAAAAAAATATATATATAGGGAAGGCCTAGATTTTTGCCATCGAGGACGATGTTAAGGAGCATGCCTATCAAAAAGATCTGTGACTTTGTTATTAAACTTCTCCACCATAATATTCACATCCTTAGAATTAACAAGACTACTCCAGTCTATAATTTCCACATCTCGCCTAAATCAATATTTTTTAGATTTCAAAAAAGTCCCTGGACATACCTGAAATGAACCACACCCCGCTTGTAGGNGGGGGTGGGGGGGTGTGGACCAGCTGTTGAAAGAGGAAGAGAGGTGGGGGGAGGTAAAGCCGCTGAGTGAAAACAGGAGAGGGTGGGGGGGGGGATCCTTGGCAATTTGGGGCCAGGATTAGAGCGGTGATGGTCCCAGCTTATCTCCCTTATCACTCCGGAGAGGGGTCGGTGGTTACCTCCTTGTCAGGCTCGCTCTGGGTAAGGACCTCTTCTCTGCCCTTCGCTCTGATTAACGGCACTCTTCCATCTTCTCTTTCTACTGAGTCCTTGTCCCTACTTGTCCCTTCTGACTCCTGATGAAGACCTTTGTACTTGATTAGATCAGGATTCTCACATATTATTTGTTAAATTAGATTCGACTGCAGGAGTCGTTTTACAATTTTTTAACTTTCTTCTTCTCTATTCATAATATTCCTCCTTTTAATTAACGTTATTTCAATTCTGATAATTATATTTTAGACTTTTAGGGAGCGTGCAAAAAAAATCCTTCAGAACTTTCTTAGAATGGAAGCAAGTTCTGCGATAAACAAAGTTAAGTTTGTTTTTCTAATTGTCAAGGTCTCTCAAGGTGAAAAAATAACTATTGATTCAATTATTACGGATTAGGACTAGATTTGATTCTTAATGTCATAAATAGAACATTTATAGTACAATTGGTCTTGGACAGAAATAAGTCAAACATTTGAAATTCTAAGGTTTTTATTATTCAAATTAAATAACTTCTGACATTATAATGGCGACAATTCGGAAAAATATTCAGTAATAGTGAAAAATAATTCTAAAAATACATATTTATGGTTTCATTCAAATTTTATCTGAGTTTACACATACTGCCAATCCTCCAATATCAGGAAAACAAACAAATTCTTGAATGACCTCGCATCGAGAGTTAGAAAGTCATATACATATTACTTCCACAATGTCACAGAGTCTTTCTAGGGAAAAGAACCTTAGATTCAATTTTTGACGGAAGAATTGAACCATTACGGCATAAAAATAACCCAAAAAACATCGGTTTTTCGCAAGGTACCAAATAAAACTGTGTTAATATCATTTAATTCAATTTGACCAACTAAGAAATAAATAAATAAACTCAGAAGGGACTCTAGACAAAATTCTATTGGATGACGATAAAGTCATCGACTCTGTAATGAACTTTCTGAAAGAGGGCAGGCTATTAAATCTTATCTAGTTGCATTTTCAGTATGATTCTTTTCCATTCTCTCTTAATTTTTTATTTCTTATAAATTTCATAATTTCCAAGCACAAAGAAATTACTATGTCCATCCGCATAATAACTATTCGCATTAACAATACATTAATACACCATGACCTATTGCTAAGAAATTCTTCTTCTTGAAAATATCTTCCCGCTTCTAAAAATATCTCACTGGCGTTAATGACCAAAGGTTGACAAGCCATTAAAAAATAAATAAAATTAAATAAACTCAGCCTTTTAAGTTAAATCGGATTTAACTAAACGTTTCCTGTGTTCTGTTTCTTTATTAAATGGGTACATTAAGGAATGGAACATATGGCCATGGGTTTTTTTTAAAAAATGGTAGCCAGAATAAGCTGTTGTTCATAAAGAATCCATTTGACAAATGGAATGTATGAAAAAAAGAAAAGAAAACCAAGATTATGTTCAACTTGGTTGTGAATATTATAAGTGAATGCAATACTTCTTAATAGAACTGATATTTCCAACGTGTTGACTTTGTCTGAGCATTGAATAAATAATTTATAAATTTTCATAGACCAATGCACTCAGTATAAAGAACGCACGAGCTCACCCTGGTCACCTTCGAGTATAATCCTTCAGGGAATGTATACCAGGGCAAGCGTTAAAAAGCCTACCTGAGAACTAAGAAAGCAGTTGGCCAATGTGCGGTATTTGAAAAACTGTAGGTGGCACAGAGAACGCAAAGAAATCTCATAGGAAATGGTGTAGTAGTTTAGTGGTGGTAGGGTTGCAGTCGGAGTCGAAGAAACAGCTCTCCGGGTTTCACCTGAGACCGCGGACGGCGGGGTGAGAACGTCGGGGAAGTGAAACCCGAGGCGAGAGGATGACGGGCAGACACACACGTGTTGTGAGAGAGAGAAGGAGGCCCCCGTTGTGTCTGCCCACTGATACGGAACAGGGCGGATTCTCCACGGGCTCAGGACTGAAGAACTGGCACCGGAGAGCACCAACGAGAGGTAGGACTGGTGTGCGCCAGTGTGTGCTCCTCAGGGCGTACGGCTAAAAACACTCCCAACTGGAGCATTCACCACAATTTCCCCCGACCCGGAAGAAAGAAGTCGCTGCCGGGGGAAGGTTCTGGTCGCCCATGAGGAGATACGGTCGATCTCGATGGGATAATAACTCAGGAAGCGGGATTTATTTTACATTGATAAAGCCAACAACATAACCGAATTGATTTATAATGAATGAACAAGATTTCACTCCCAAATGACGCAGTAAATCGTGATTACTTCATTCAGTAGTAGAGACTGTAGTGTGTGTGGTCAACTAGAGACAAGTTACGTGAGATAAAACCTACTCAGATGGTATGGTCCAGTTCCATGTCAACTGACCGTAAGAGAGAAGTGGTATTAGCCAGACTAAGAATAGGACACACAGGACTTACTCATGGCTATATAATGGCAAAGGATAACACACCCATTTGTGAGGTCTGTAGACAACTTCTTACCATGAAACATATATTTACAGAGTCTGAAATATATAGAAACAAGGAATAAATATAACTTAAATGAGACTCTAGACGAAATTCTATTGGTTGACGATAAAGTCATCGACTCTGTAATGAACTTTCTGAAAGAGGGCAGGCCATTAAATCTTATCTAGATGCATTTTCAATATGCTTCTTTTCAATTCTCTCTCGATTTTTTCTTTCTGATAAATTTCATAGTTTCCTAGTAAGGAATTTCTATGTACATCCACATAATAACTATTCCCATTAACAATACACTACACCTCACCATGACCTATTGCTAAGAAATTCTTCTTCTTGAAAATATCTCCCTAACGTTAATGACCAAAGGTTGACACGCTATAAAAAAATAAAATAAAAGGGGCTCAAGGAATCCGTACGGATCTCGCAATCCTGATAATAACGGGTCTCCTAATTTTATTTATAAATAGAAGCTTGTCCTGAGCCATGGGTGTTTAAAATGGGGTGGCAACCTGTAGATAGCCCCTCCCTCAAATGACCCTAAGTGGTTGCAAGAGAGGCTAACAAAAAAAAATAAATAAATAAATAAAAACATGAGACGAGGCGATTAGGTAGTTTTAATAGTGACAGAACAATTGGTTATACAAAGAGCTTACTCCTATAGATGACTAGCCACCAATAGACAGAGAGATGTCAGCAAACTATTGCTTGCATACAACTCTTTTTCTGGAAAGTAGAAATATCGCATATTGGCCAACTGCTTTCTTGATTCTCAGGTAGGCGTTTTTTTTAACTCGAAGGTGAACCAGGGTGAGGTCATGACAAAGTCAACCCTTTGGAAATATCAATACCTCAGGAGAGAGTAGTACTAAAACCTGCAGTACATTTCAGGTGTGTGACGACTGTAACACTAGCGCCCGATAGGGTAGACGATAGTGTCAGGATATCTTCATACTTTAAAAAAATATAAATATATTCTTCCGAGTCAGGAAACACAAAAGCAAAACTTGGTCACTTGCCTTTAGAGGTTTAGGGGCTGATTCTCAAAGCTCTTAAGAAAGTTCCTCAGGCTGAAAAGGTAGAGTATTTCGCTCCACATAAAATATTTTCAATAAGCCGCCCTTATTTAAGTTTAAGCCTCCCATTCAAGGATTATAAGAAGGAGGGGCTATCAACAGGTTTCCATTCCATTCTAAACATCCATGGCTCAGGACAAGCTTTTAAAGATCAATTTTTAGTACTTAATTCTGCCTTTTTAGAAGAATTAATAACCAAAAATCATTGAAAGCTACTAACATTAATATATATATATATA
>KZ806887.1:164709-186712 GCA_000696205.2 Oncopeltus fasciatus
CGTTTGAAACGTTGAAACCAACGTTCACATGTCTTGACGGTTGGAGCAAGATCGCCATAAGTCTCAACAAAAATTCGATGACATTCAGATGCCTTTTTCTTTTGATTAAATAAGAAAATCATGACATGCCGCAAATGCTCTTTATTTGGCTTAAAATTAGACATTTTTAACACCAAAGAAAGGTATGATACGTCCACGTAAACGACTTAAAAACAACTGACTTTTGTAAACAAATGACTAACAAACAAAATAGCGTTTAGAGATAAGCAAATCCTTCAATAGGCTAAGAGCGCATTCTATTGGAATTAAAACGACATTTTAAACTTGCATACCTGGTAAAATTTGAAAGCATTAAAAAATTCTCTCCTTGCCCGCTTATGAGAGGGTAACTGAGCAAGTTTGACAAGAATTATGCGAAAGTATATACTTTGATCATGTTTGATCGGCATCACAAAAATATGTACTAAACCAGAAAAAATAGTATAATTGATTAAATGCGTTCTAAATGAATGGGCGGAAACCTGGAAGGAAAATCAGTACCAGTTTGATTCTAAGATGATTTTAGTTGGGGTTCGGTCAAGGTAGATCCAAAAAAACACAAATTTAAAAAAATGTATTTTTTAATAAAGGATTATCTGCCAACGTTTAGTTTAGGCTTACATTGTAAGCCATCTTCAGGGCTATCATGAAGATGAGAGAGGACGTCCTGTCCCTAAGTTCACATTTCCATGACTGAAATGAAATGAAAACTGACTTCCCACTCATGGAAATGTGAACTTAGGGACAGGACGTCCTCTCTCGTCTTCATGATAGCCCTGAAGATGGCTGACAATGTAAAATATAACGTAAGGAGATAATTTTTTATTAAAAAATTCATTTTTTTAAATTAGTGTTGTTTGGATCTACCTTGACCGAACCCCAACTAAAATCATCTTAGAATAATATCTACTGTCAACAAACTCTCCTTTTGTACCAGTTTGATTCAGACAAGAATAGGAGGGATGAAGTGGAAGGTAAGAAAGTTTGCGGGAAGTGGAGGGAATGGGGGGATGATGGGGAACGTGGTATTGGACAGCAGGGGGCTGTTTTCCCGGATCCAACTTCTAGGCCCAACTGCACCCTCATGACACCTACATCAGGTACTTTTTCCAGGGGCCCTCCCTACATGGGCAATGCCCTTTTATTGCCTTTCAGCATTTCCTTTTCAGCAAGGGGACTTATTCATATCTGTCCGAGAGCAGTGCTTGAGAAGCAGATACCGCACCCACTGAACAATAATACAGTACTTTCACTTCTCAAAGAATTCAAATATTAGGAATTAAAAAAAAAATAAGGGAATTAGGAATTAAATTTTAATTAGGAATTAAAGAGAAAAAACTCTTTAAATAAATATTTATTTATTACATTCTGTTACTTAACATCTTGTAATTTGATGACGGGTACAATAAATAAATTTTAAAAAAATATACATATATAAATAAAATCAACAATAAAACAAATAAATGGTCATCATTGTACAGGGAGAAGGGGCCCATCGACCCAACTCCCAATATGTTAAGGCATTAAGGCCCAGGAGGTCGCGAGGCTATCTCCGTTTTAGTCGCCGGGGAGGATTGTGAGGATTGGAGTCCGACGACAGGGATTGGGCAAATGGATTGGGATGAAATTGGAGTTTACTATGGAAGAGTTTGAAGCGGGTGGAGATAANGCTTCTAACTCATTTATGGTATCAGCTGGTATAAAATGGCTTACTTTATTTCAATAGCTCACGTCATTTTAAGCTATTAACTTTAAACATAATTTTTTAAATATTTTTATATAATTTAATCCCTCATTTGGAAGGAATATTGGTTGTTTTCTGTCTATCCTTTTCGATTTATTAGCATGAGGTAAAATATTAACACAGCAACATATCTTAGGAGTCACACAGTGAAATTGAACAATTAGAAATGGGGTTTTACTTGAACTGTAAGTTTTATTTTCATAGTTTTCATCCTCTAATAGTTGTTTTCCTTTATGAAATTTTGCATATTGCATTATTCGTAAATTCATAGGCTAATTTTGTATAGCTAAACAACGAATTACTCGTACTGAAAAAAAATAAGAATACATTTTCAATATAGTGGGTGTAAATTTAGTTTAGTATAATGAAACAATACATACTTTTTACTACTAATAAAATAAAGATTTAAGAATTTGCTGTGAAATATATGATATGGGAGTAAGGGTTTACTTGAAGCAAAAAATTTTACAGTTTGTAATTCATTTAAAAATGAATTATTTTTCTTAATGAATATTTGGCATGTCGCTTTTAAAATATTGAATTCAGAAAATTTATCTAATATTGAAAATATTAGAGAATTTAGGCTATCACAGTTTCAGTTGTGAACCATTACTGATCTGAATTTGCCAGTTTTTGCCAATGTCAAACTTATTATTTTTAAAGATAAAAAATCTTTATATATATATATATTTGTTTTTTTTTGTTTTTTAAAGTTAAACAAATTAATTCAGAGCAATGAAACATACTTTACAGCACAGATCTGTATATACGTAGGAGTGACACGGAAAATTTGGATAATTTAGTGTGGTGGTTTACCGGAACCATACATTTTTTATCTAGCTATATAGAAGTCACAATTATTGATTTCCTTAAAGAAATTTGGCATGATCCAAATTTCAACGATTGAAACTCATTGTATTAAATTAAATTTGGTGGGAGCACATATTTCGTGAAAATATTAAAGAACATAAATGTTAGAAAATTACATTTTATACCCATTATATTCAATTAACTTTTTCGAACATCAAAGTTATTAAATTAGGGCCTTCTTTAAATATCCCCCTTCCCTCTCATCCGATTTAAACCGAAAATAAATAGCCTAAATACCGAATCGAATTGTATTTTTTATATAAGAGGTCCCGCCTGTAACTCTAAATTGCATTCTTAAATATCTCTCTTAATAAGCGTACATTTAAAGAATATTGTATAATATAAATAGAAAAAAAATAAGATTTCAATTTTTTTTTCCCTTCCCTTAGCACTAATAATAACGAAGATAGCAATTTATAAATTTTGGTCCCTCTCCTGATTTTAGAAAGCAACATTTAATGGTTTGCCGAATCAGTTACAGGGCAAAAACTAAAATACAATATTATATTAATCAAAATATTTCATAAATAATAAAACAAATACACATTAAGCAATAAATATTAATTTAATATGTGGTTTTTAATCTTAGTAAATTTAAATCAATTAATGCGAGGGAATAGAATTAAAAATCTAACTGCAGAACCTGGATCTTGGTTCCATTATTTTAAAAATTGTGTACAAAAATAAATATAATATAAATTTTAACGGATCATATCGTACTTATCATCATATCACCGTGCCAACGTTAAGTTCTTAAGACATTTGTAATGTTCATATACAAATATTCATTAACTATGACAAAGAGGAATTCAGGAGTTCACGTGTGGCTGTATTTTCAATTATTCGCATTATTTACGATAGATTAAATACAAATATGGCATGAAAACGAAACAGCGCTATGGGCCGCCCTTCTGCAAACAAACGAGAATCGATACAGCCTAAAGGGCCACTTCATTGAGCCATTTAGCCGGTGTAAGAGTTGTAAGAGGCCGGGGTGAGCTGCTAGGAGGCTAACTGCTGCCCCCACCCACCGTGGGTCTGTGGAGGATTACCGATGTCGGCCGATGTTAGCCGAAGAGCGAGGTGAGATAATAGAGAGTGTGTGCTGATGAAAGATCATTACTCTCAGACAGAGACCCCCCCCCCCCTCAAGCTATTTGCATAGGGAAGTCATTTACTTGAGGGCTTCCGTGGACGCGTATTAGAGCGCGCTCCCCTCCCCCTAAGAGCGTCTTCCGAGACGCCGTCCCCTTTACAGTTACGCACGTCACCGCTCCAAAATAACAGTTACTCCCGAGAATTAACTTATACGATTATAAGTGATAAAAAATAGATATTTCTTCTGGTGGTGTCAGATGACTGACAGCAACAATTTGAACAATTTCAGCAACGTTATTGGGCAATACAGCTTTACAAGAGCTCTAGAATTTACATAGCTTAATCATCAGCAGTTCGTTCGGAATCAAAAGAAACGTTTATTCAATAGCTTTTACCTAAAATACTTAAATACAAACCACTAACACTCGAGGGACGAACTGTTTAACCGTTTCAAAATCATGAAAGCTGATTCTCATCAATACTTTAATGTTTTAAACTTTTTCTTTCCTAAGTTTTCATTTTCAAACAAATAAAATAAAATAAATAAAACTTAAGGCGAGGATTTAATTATAATTTAAATAAATTAATTATGAAATGTACTCACTTGGTGACGTTTCAATAACCTCCGTTTCGATAGCACCATAAGTTACACAGATCTCAGTGTCCACAGTATAAAATTGCTGGAGATTTTGCCATTCATCGTCAGTTACAGGACAAAAACTAAAATACAATATAATATTAATCAAAATATTTCATAAATAATAAAACAAATATACATTAAGCAATAAATATTTATTTCATGTGTGGTTTTTAATCTCACGTAAATTTAATCAATTAATGCGAGGGAATATAATAAAAATCTAACTATCCTAGCCAGGGCTCGAACCTGGATCTCCTGCTAACCGGGCAAGTGCGTTATCCTATTACACTACTGGGTGAGCGAGATAACCTATTAAATTCCCAGCACTACTGTCGAGAGTCTAACCTACGAGAAAGACGAATACATCGTCTTAAACTCAAAGGACATTGTCGAGCTATTATTTATGGACTCTCGTTATTTACTTTTTATTTTAATTTATAAAAATTAATTTTATTTGTTGGCTGGGACAGTTAGATTTTTTATTCTATTCCTTGCATTAATAATTAATAATATAATTATTAATGCATAATAAAAATAATTGTAAAGTTGGTTGAGGGTGAAGCCTTTGATTCTCATTACTAACTCCAATCACTAGGGTAGTTTTTTCAAAGGAAGATTAAAAATTTGAGCAGTATTCCATGAGTACTCCATGAATCTATACACACTTAATTTAAACAGTAAGTTTTTTTTCTCATGGGAATTTTGAATTTTAAAATTATTTATCGGTTTTGATCTATTAATAGTTCGCTACTATATATTAACAAATTTAATTACCACTGAAATCAATTCAAATTCTGTTAACCATGATTTCCTACAAAAATGTTAAAACAGAGAGTATGTATTTTCATTGAATTTTGGTAGCTGGTTAAAAGTTTTACACTTAATGATCTGAATTTACCAATAGAAGATAACCTTTAAATATAGGTAGCTGTTCTAACAAGAATCTTTCAAATTCGACGAATTTTCATTTCCAAAAAATGTCTACTAAAGGCTAAGACCCATAAATACCATGAATTTCAATTTTTTTAAATTTTCTTTCGCGCGATAGAAAATAACTCAATGAACGCTTCTCCTGCAGGACGGAAATGATCCGTTCTCCAATCAGCCCTGAAGAAGTCGCCACAAGATGTCCGAAAAACAAATCTTCAACACGGTCAAGCATGGAATAATTATTTACGAATACTTCTGAATATTGTGGAATTCTTATAACAACTTATATTCTTATCTTATAACAAACACTTATATTCTATGTAATTTTCGATAAAGACACTTATCGGGGAATATATATAGGGGAATGGGAAAATATGACTTAATAGAGGAAAGCACCAAGGAAATATTGCCTACAGAAAGATGGGTAGGCTCAACCATCCCAACTCAGGGTACAGCTCTGTAATGTGGGCGTTCCTCTGAGAATCAATGTCAAACCTGATGAAACTGTTAAAAAGAAGCTTAAGCCTATCCTCTAATTCTCCGATGAGGNTATATATAAGAATATAATTAAGAAATGCAAAGATGAGCGCTACTTCAAATCTTCCTTACAGAAAAGTATAGAGAGACACTAGAGAAACTTAGTTGCCCATTAATAACAATTAATGAGAAGGAATAGAATAAAAAAATCTATCTGTCCCAGCCAGGACTCGAACCTGGATCTCCTGCTAACCGGGCAAGCGCGTTATCCTATTACGGTACCGAGTGAGCTAGATAACTTATTTAAATTCCCACCAAAACAGCGAGAGCCTAACCCATGAGAAAGACGAATACATCGTCTTAGGCTCGAAGAAGTTGACATTGTCTAGCTATTTGTCGACTCTCGTCATTTACTTTTTTAATTTTCATTTATAAATATTAATTTAGTTGTGGATCATTATCCCACGTAACTTATTTTTAAAACAATTAATGAGGGGGAATAGAATAAAAAAAATTCCGGCCCGGATAGATCCAGGTTCGAGTCTGGCTGGGACAGATAGATTTTTTTATTCCCTTCCCTCTCATTTATTATAAAAACATTTCTTTCTCCAACATGTAAGATCAAATTATTAATTTATTCTTATCTATATCCATCTTTATAAGTATGAAATACCACTATATCTATATCCTTCTTGTTCAAATGCTTTTGACCCTATTGATCCAAAATATTTCTTTGGGTATTTCCTAATGAGCATATATTTGGATGATGACTGAATGCTGTGTAAGCCAAACGTGTACTACTTCCTCTGTACTCCACCGTTGTCAGAGAGAGAGAGATCCTCCCAGATGCCCTCCAGAGCAGCCGCCGAGCTTGATGAGAGCGCGGGCTCCGACGAGACAGTGTAGCGAGGGCTGGTGGCTCTGTTTTTGCCGCACACTCTCTCTGGCCCATCTCCTCCCTCTTCCTTCTGCTTTAGCATATTGCACAATTAATATCGTATTATCTCTCCTCCGCCGACAGCCGGGGGTATGCTAATGTCCAGGAGCGGCATCTGGGCCTCATCACTTTCGCCTTCACAAAATAATTAACAACCACTTGGAGAATGACCCAAACCACCCCTCTCTCTTCAGAAATTTTATTGGAATATTTATCGCATTAACCCGGTTTTAGAGGAATTACTTCATAACCAGAAAGATAAATCGAGAAAAGTTTTGACTCATAGTGACTCATGTGTCTTTTTGACAATGAAGACGTTTTTGATATAATCCTTCAGGACATAATAGAATTTTGGCCTCCAGAGGTACGTGGAGGAACTGATTAAAAGTATGATAATGTTTTTGGTTAGGTGTAAAAAGTTTTTATTAAATAAATCATATGTTTTTTTAATTTATCAATAAGTAACTGTTACTAGATAAAATAACTGGCGGGCCTAATCTAAACAAGACCCGTACTTTTTAATAATGATTTATCAATTTGGTCTTTAAGAAAACCTGTCCCTCAATTTCAGCCATTGAGATAGTCATTTAGAGGCCTCTATCTCTCTCTCTCCTCTTCCTCCACCAGATTATGTTAAGGAACAGACAGAGGATCTACAGCAAGATACGGTGAATATAGCAAGTATCAATAACAAAGATTAAAACTTGAAAAGTTCTTGCAGTTGAAAGTTTGCCAGCTAAGTTATACTCATACATTAGAAAAGATGCGAAGTAAATCAGTAAGTACATGCTGTATTGGAGGACTTGGAAACACTCTATGATTGCCGACTAATAATAAACTACGAAGAATCAAGGACACCACCAAGGAGTGGTCCACATCGAACCGGGAGAACAGAAGGGAAGAAGTCGTATTAACCAGACTTAGAATAGGTCACACCAATCTTACCCACGTCCATCTAATCACCAGAGAGCAACCGCCAGTATGCCCTAAATGTAACTGTCCAATAAGTGTTCAACATATCATCGAGGAATGCACATATTACTCTGATTTATTCACATGCAAAAACCTCCCAAAACAACTGTCGACATCACTGGGAAACCATGAATCCAATGTAGCCAAACTTATGTTCATTTTAAGAAAAACAGGCTTATATGGAAAAATTTAATCCCCCCCCCCAAAAAAAAAAAAAAAATTGTTATTTTGTTGTTGTTTATTTTTGTTCTAAGTTTTATTGTAGTATTCACTATAGAAATCTAATTGTATCATATTGTTAAAATTGTTATCTATTGTTTCTAATTTTATTGTTAATTTACCTTTTAAGCTATATAATTCATATTTTGTTTTTAAAATGGTTTTCTACCTATATTTATGTCTACGAATATAACTTGCACACCAAGTAATATATAATGAAATGTAACCAAGAACTAAAAAACGAAAAACATTTAAAAGAATGGCTAAGAGATTAATCCTAGAGAATCCCCAATAGTCAGGGCGTAATAACCACGATGTTGATCGCCCTATAAACTGATCCTAATCCTCTATGATTGCAGAGAAAGACTGAAGTCGGGAACTCTGACGAAGGCGTGTACAAACCGCCGGTGACGGGGAGTGCATGGGATATTACTAAATATTCAAATTTGAACAGGGATTGCGACAGGGAGACTGCCTCTCTCCCGTGCTATTCAACCTTGCACATGGAAAAAGTAATAAGAGAATGTCTCGTGGCAAAAGGTGGAGTGTTGTGGTGACACAGGCAGATGATGTAAGAACAGTAGCCAGCAGGAAGACTGCCTATGTAACAGCGGCAGAATCCATAGGCTTCGCAAAAGATGTTACACGGTAGTAAGCCGTGAAATACACATGCCTAATAATACACATACAGGAAAAATAGTGCTCCTAAAAGTGGGGAATGAAAAAAAAAAAAAAAAAAAAAAATCCCACAACAAGGAATATAGGCCCAGGGGAAGAAATACATGTTAACGATGTATTTATTTTTGTCCCACAACACACTAGAGAAGGCGTGCGATCAGCACACCATTCGGGTAGCCTTATTTTTGTCCTACTCAATAAAGAATGGCTCCCAACTATGGCTGGATGTTCCCTAGGAGCACATCAGGAATCCTCTCAGCCATTCCAAACAAAGGTACAGAAAGAAAAAACCAACTGTGCACTGTGAACATTGAACCCGGGACCTTTGGCTGAGACGAGTCCAGTCCTTAACCATCAGACCACTGTACCCAAGTAGATCACTTCAAATTCCTTAGTTCTATTGTATAAACTTTATTGATGATCAACTTAGTGAGGCGGATCAAAAAATCCCTACATTAAAACGAGCTTTATTCACAATTTTTCATAACTCTAAGTCGAAGGTGATCACAAAAGCGCTTAAGCGCAGGTTTACAATGTAACAAGAACTAAAGTACGGCAGTGAAACAAGGGAATATCTGGAGAGCATATTGAAGCGTAAATATTAGATGATTTTAGATGGGGTTCGGTCAAGATAATTTAAAAAAAAAAATACAAATTTAAAAAAAAAGTGTATTTTTTAAAAAGATTATCAGCTAACGTTTCGGCTTACATTGTAAGCCATCTCTTACACACCTTTCTACATTCATATTTTTTATATCACATTACATTATGGTATTTCTGTATTATAATATTGTAAATTATTATTGTATTCTCATGACATTGTATTTCTACAGCCCTGAAGATGGCTTACAAATTAAGCCTAAAAGTTGGCAGATAATCTTTTTTTTTAAATACACTTTTTTAAATTTGTATTTTTTTTTTATCTACCTTGACCGAACCCCAACTAAAATCATCTAATATTAATATCTATGGTAAAAAAAACAACTCTTCTATTGAAGCGTAAAGTCCTGCGCATAATGACGGGCACCAAATGGGACAGAAAATTTAGTACTATAAAGTAATTAGTATTATAATCTATACTATAAAGAAATTTAGTATTATAAAGGCAGAAGAAAAAAAAGAAGGACTGTAACAAGAAAATAAGCAGTCGAGCGCGCACATTATGAAGACCTAAACAAAGGTTAGGATGAGTATGACTATGGCAAGAAGCAATACTGCAGGACCCCTGTTTGAGATGGAATGACATATTAAAGAAATGCGCTGCTAAGTTGCAAGCAATAATGCTAAGCTAAGTAATAATGCTGGGTATTAGAAAACCATGGCAAAACACAGACGGAAATGGAGAAGTTCAGTCCAGGTTGTTTCAGAACTGTAATATTAAACTAGTGTGTGTATGTGTATTTGTTAAAATTACATATATAAATAAAATATAGGTTTCTTCACCTGATTTTTTCCAGGCAAATTTATTACAGTAAATTAATTGAGAAAAAAAAAAGGAGTACTTGACAACTCGGATTCAAGATAAAGATTCAAGAGTTAATGTCACTTCATTGGGTATTATTTTGCAAGACTGTGACAAGTCTGGCGTGCAAACCGCGAATTAATGAATTGCTGCACGCTTAGAGAAAAAATATAGTGGGGAGAAATGCACTACTCACAACAGTTGGTTCTTTCCCACGGCAAGCTTGATCACTCCAACTAATGATCTGAAATTGCGACTCATTCTAATATTTTCTTGTCCATTTAGTCATTGTTTTAATTATTTATGGGCGAAATTTCAGTTTATGATAGCCTTTCTAAAATCCCTGTAGCAGGGGTTGAAATTAAATTTTAAAAAATGCATGACAAATTTTCCTAATTCACACTGTACATATGGCTATTTCTACCGCGGATTTCGCCCCATTTAATTTGACATTATTTAACTTTGTAATATTAATCTCCTGAGAAGGGGGAACCATTTGTATTCGATTTCTAAGTATTTTAAAAATACTNTATTTGCCGAGCTTTCGCACATCATGTGATGGCTTCTTCAGGGCTGAATAGAGAATAAGAGCTGTTTTTTTTTTGTTTTTTTTTTTTCTAACCCTCTTTATTTTTCTTTGTATTGTTTGGAATACCTAATCCACCCGGCGTACCGTGATTATATATATATATGATTTATTAATTTCTTACTATGTGGTTGTCCAGTTGAGCTATTCTGCACGGAGCTTCTTTTCGCAAATCGTTGGATGAGTCCTCTACTTCAGAGACGATGAAGAGAGGATTTAAAGGACATCAAAGTGAAAGTCATCTTCGTTATTATCAGGACTTTAAAGACATTTTTTTAAGTAAAATGAATATGTAATATCACTAGCCATTTTCTAATATTAGTCTTATGAATTTTTTTTAAGGAAAACACAAAAGAATGTCGACATTTAAGAATGTATAAAGAGGGTGGACCTCGCGACTAATGACCCTTATATCAGTCCCTTTTTGAAGATATAAGAACAATTGATAGTCCTTCACGATTTTCATCAACGGAAAATTTGATAATTGATGAACTTTTATATATAAACTTTAAATGCCATTAATCCCCCAAACAAATAGAATTTATGATTAAAAAATCAATTTTTAGGTTGAGTGCTCTAAAATAAATATTACGGCAGCGATATTTCAGGTATCCACTAAGCCAATTCAACCTACTTCACTCAATAACGAATTCAGCTTTTCTTTTTGGTATTTATAAACGACATGCTAAATTTTCTTAAGATAACAAATAATTTCGGCAAATAAACCGCAATATAAATTTTAAAATTGTATCAATAAATGAATTGTGTTACTTTTATTACTATATTTGATATTTGAGGTAAGCCTCCACTTCTGTACGTCCGGCTTCACTCAACAACGAATCCAGTCTTTTATTTTACACATAAAACTTTATTAATAATAATTTCCGCTCATAAAGAGACGTTATGCTACGGGCGTAACCACACTCTCAATTGTTCCATTTCGTGTTTTAGCTCCTAATATAAACATATTAGAATGGTACGTATAACTCCTAAATAAACATATTATACGCGAAAGAAACCTTTTATATTTTAACAAACCTCTGCACAGTTTCATTACTCTAATCTATATACCTTCTATTATCCGTCTTCATTGGTCCAGTGGCTTATAGCCAACCGAAGATGGTTTGCAGAAACTAATGAAGACGGATAATAGAAGGTATGATAGTTCGATATTCATTGGTAGTGATAATAACCCTTTAGTTTATTTACCTAATCTATATAATACGGCAGCTGAATTTAACAACTCTTTACAATCGCACTTCCACTGTCTTGTCAAATTTCACTCTGTAACCAACTTAGTCTTTTTTATTTTAATAGAGTTTTATTGGTGATTACATTCTATACATTTTGCGCAACTTATAATGTGGTGGTTAATAGTAATAATAATAATATTATATACAATATAAGTTAATATTAAACAAATATACATAAAATTTATGACACAACGATATGTCAAATTTTATTAAGAAAATTAACTTATTGCCACTTCCAGACCGTAAAGTAAAAAATTTACTGTTCAGGAAACCCTGTATTGCTGCTAAAATATGTATCTTATTAAAAAATAAAAAACCTTCGTTTAATTCTATTACAATAAACTAAATATTACGCCCATTAGATTGAAAAAACGCTTTTTACCCGTACTTGACATTGCAGGTAACCCCCCACTTTTATTGTCACTGTTTGCTCAATATAACGAGCTTAGCATATCGTTTTCTATTTAAAAACTATTTGGCGAAATTCATTAGGAAAACTGAAAACTGTATAGTTGACATACACAAGCGCGCGCACACACACACATACTTATGTATTCATGATTGCAGGTACGTCTATGTGTATGTGTGTGTGTATTTATATATATATATATATATATATATATATATATATGTGTGTGTGTGTGTATTTATATATATATATATATGTGTGTGTGTGTGTAATTTAAAAAAATCAGTCATGAGAAGAATCAGCTATATTTTATTGGGAATCACAAAAAACGTAGAGCGTTATTTTTTTTGTTTTATTTCCTTCTAAAAAAGAGTTTATTTTATTTTCTGTAGTTATATTGGTAGTAGCATAGATATGTTGAGTGTTAGTTTCTGTGAAGAACTGTGGGAGAAGTTACTCCTCGCTCCTCGAGAGCGGAGGTATTCAGTCCATTAGCGTGTTCTTCGCCACCTTCCTGGGCGGAGGATGTCCCTCCCTCTCTCTCTCTCTCTCTCTCTACAGTTTTAAAGTTAATTAATGTTATCAAATTAATCCTGGCCCCTGATGAGGTGGCCGAGAGTGTGCCGCGCGAATTCCGCCATCTCTGCATTCCGCCTTGCATACTTTAATTTAATTTGTAATTGACTTTTCTCCCCCAAGCTTGGTCTCCGCAGAGCATTCCCTCCCTCTTCTACCGCCAGAGTGGTACAAGTAAATTGAGGTATAATTGATTGTCTGCAAGGAGTGTACGTACTCAAGGTAGCAGCGATTCTGGTTAAGGAGAGACTCTCTCCAAAGGATCACATACTTTTTTGATAACCGTATTTACCGTTTCTTCTTCCGGGTTGGACCGTGTCAAGTTGTTGATATTTGCCGAGCTTTCGCACATCATGTGATGGCTTCTTCAGGGCTGAATAGAGAATAAGAGCTGTTTTTTTTTTGTTTTTTTTTTTTCTAACCCTCTTTATTTTTCTTTGTATTGTTTGGAATACCTAATCCACCCGGCGTACCGTGATGGAGAGGTGAGGGGTTGTGATATTTCCTTGTTTTGTCCTTAGACATTTGAAGGTAATAATAAGAGCTGTTTTCAAACCCAGGGGTACTTATACCCGGCGCGGTCCGGTCCTTGGGCGAAGCCTTCCTTCCCATTGGTTGATACTTCTCATTCCCTATTCAGCCCTGAAGAAGCCATCACATGATGTGCGAAAGCTCGGCAAATAACAATAATTCGACACGGTCCAACCCGGAAGAAGAAACGGTAAATACATCTGACGACCGTCGAAGCCTATGTGACCCGGATTCGAGTTCTGGCTGAGGTAGCAAGATTTTTTTATTCTAACCGCCTTGCATTTTTTGTATATAATTACTTCCAATGTTTCAGCTAAATGTTCTTCCCTAACACCTGCAATGGCTGTTGTACAAAAATACATTTTCTTTGTTCTACTCCTGAGTGATAACTTACAAAGGATGTTTAAAGGACTTTTCCGGTAATTTGGGAACTGAAATGATATACTTCAATACCCCAAAAAGAAAGACTATCAATCTAAATCGTTTAAATGCAGTAAATAATCTAGAACAAGTTTAAAACCTGTTTGGGCTAAAAGGTTTGCTGAATCCATAAACGCATTTAAATAGAGAATGACAAAAAATTAAACTAAGACATCAATAATGTAATTATTTATTACAATCTATTGGCTGGTCAAATAAAAACAGCTGGCTAGACATATAATAATTAGAGTTTGTAATAGGTAACACAACCATAAACTTTCGAGTTTGAATTGTAGAGGATACGACCATACTTCATACTTCATAAATTTACTTTACTTGAGCCGATGAATAGGAGAATGGATTATTTTGAAGAGTCAACTTATATATGTCACATACAATGACGTACAATATTTTTTCTATGACTACATGATTTTATTTATTCGATCAGCATTCAAATCAACTAACGATGCGTTGAAGAGATGGCCTAACACAACGTACATGTTTTTAAAATGACAAGATTAGAAATTGTTAGTCGTTGTAAAATCTGAATTACATTACAGACTAAAGTTATGTAAATGAAAAGCAGATTTTAGCCTGAATTTTTAATGGACAACATAAATTAATATTGGTTGGAGGTTCGTTGAGCGTCGAGTTTATGCTGGAGAAAATAGTCAGGGTTTCGGCCAGGATAAGAAAAATAAAATAAAATTGTTGGGTAATTATTAAGACAATTCGAGATTAAAACCCTTCATGCTATTAGCGACAACCACACGCCTGCTTTTAATCAAGTTACTGTCCTGGCCTCTGAAGGAGCCATTCCTCAAGAAAAGGCAGATTTCGGAAAGTGTGCACATCAATCTCAATCCTACATCTATTAATGATAGGCAGGACAAAGATAACATTTACTCGGCTTCCTATAATATTTCCTGTGTAATTTATCAGAAATATTCAGGTAAATAATCCCAGGTGTCTGCCTTTCCAACTTTTCTTTGAAAGCATCAACCCAGTCATTGTTACCTACCTTTGAAGTTTGCCGACAAACCACCCCCTTTCACCGTTTGTCTCTCAGTTTAGTTCTGCACACTGAGATGTGACAATAAACCTCCCTCGGTGATCAATCCCATCAGACATTACTATCGGTACATATATGGTTTTTTATATATAACATTGAGATTTATAACTCACATTGTTTCATATTTGTATTGTTTAGTTTAATCTGTAAATTTTTTTTCTGTCATATAACAAACCTCATCTCTGTCTGTTCATTCCGATCTGTAATTCTATAAGTGAAACAGTGTGTAATGTATTTCAGCCCAGATGATGACTTATGAGTTAAGTCGAAACATCAGCAATAATAAAATAATTTAAAGGGTTTTTATGACTACCATTGAATATAGAACTATCATACCTTCTATTACTTTCTGCAAACCATCTTCTGTTGGCGAACGCTTTCGGACATTGTCCATCCTCTTGGCCGAATATACATGTGTTCACTGTCACTGTCTGTATTCAACTCTCAAGCGCTCGCCAACAGAAGATGGTTTGCAGAAACCAATGAAGACGGATAATAGAATGTATGATAAAATAAATACCGAAAAATTTTGGAGTACTTTATTTTTCTGATCCTGACTAAAAACTCCAGAATAAATTATTATATTATATGAAAATATAAAATAAATATTTTAAAACTAAAAAAAAAAAAAAATAACATATGAGAAACATTAAATTGGTAGTACANAAAGAAAATGACTTACAAAGCAGCATCTTCAGAAGAACCTGGATTATAGAGCATCAGTCCATGTACACAGACCAGCGTCGAATTTCTTAAACTGTACAAAGGCTGTGATCTGCCGTTTTCCCTGAAAATAGAGGATACATATTAATATATATTCACCAGAATATATGTATTCTTTAATTCAGGGCAGAAGGAGCATTGTTACACACAATACGTACAAAATTTGTACATAAAATGCATTAATTTTAATAATACAGTGTTAAGTATTTTTACAGCACTATGAAGTAATGCTTAATTGAAAGACACAGAGTATCATAAGAGTAAAAAATCAATATAAAATATACTATATTTTTCCTTTAAATAAAATATTATGCCAGTAGAGCATAAATATTTCTGTGTTACTACTAATTATTGACAGATTGTCTGATTTTATGTTCTTATTTATAATTATTCAAGAAAGCAAAACAAAATTTTTGGCCTTGTCCCCGCAGTGGTGGCTACAGGACATCAGTATTAATAATTAATATAAGGGGTAATTCCGAAATTATTGATTTCAGTTAACCTTCTCAACCTTAATGGTTTAATTTTGTGGATGAATCACACTTTCCATGAACCCATATGGCCATGAGGAACAGATTCGAATTTATTGTACTCTATGATTAATGATCCCTAGACCAACAAGCAAATACCAAATCTCTCTGTGCTACTGCTTGAGTCGTTGCCCGAAGAAGAACATATCTTTCGGAGGAATAATGCACTAATTATTCGAGAAAAAAAATTCGAAATTAATGAAAAAAATCTTCAGTCGGATGAGGATTGCACTAA
The DNA here is from genome assembly GCA_000696205.2 of Oncopeltus fasciatus. Taxonomy (NCBI): domain Eukaryota; kingdom Metazoa; phylum Arthropoda; class Insecta; order Hemiptera; family Lygaeidae; genus Oncopeltus; species Oncopeltus fasciatus. The sequence continues at coordinate 181,111 of KZ806887.1, forward strand.
ACCTGGTTTACCTTAAAACTTAATTAACTTTCAAATGGAGAGTTTTTTAACAGTAGATATTATTATTAGATAATAACCCTTTGCTGGGGTTCGGTCAAGGTATATCCAAAAAATACAAATTTAAAAAAAGAGTATTTTTTAAATTATCTGCCAACGATTTGGCTAACATTGTCAGCCATCTTCATCAGGGCTATGAGAAGACGTCATGTCACCAAGATTTCATTTTCATGACTTGGTGACACGACGTCCCTTCTCGCCTTTATGATAGCCCTGAAGATGGCTACAATGTAAGCCGATACGTTGGCATATGATTTAAAAAATATAGTTGTTTTTTTTAATTTGTATTTTTTTGTATTTACCTTGACCGAATCCCAACAAAAAACATGTGACCAATGAATTGGATCTTCCTTTTCAGCAAGCTTCTTCTCTTTTTTATGAATTCGAAACTAAATAATAGCCATTAGGAACAATAAATATTACAAATGTCAGAAGAAATCAACTTGACTCAATCATTCAAGAATTATTGGCAGTAGCAGTCAAACACTATTTATTTACAGCAGATTTTTTTGTTGGGGTTCGGTCATGGTAGATCCTAAGATAAAAAAAACATCTCAACGGTCAATAAACTCCCCATTTGAACTATTTCTTTATCGCTCTTCCCTCAAATAGAAGACAGGATTAGTACTAAAAGTAAATTAGCAATTTTAAAGAGGGAGGCACTTTACATATTCATGTTTCTCCCAAGGATAATCCCAAAAAGGTGCGGTGTTAGGGGTGAGTGGTCTGCCCCTTGCCGAACCCTAATTGGCCCGTGTTAAGTCCACAAGTTGACGGGAAGCCCCTAACACCGTGCCACGGACAAGTTACCATTTTTTACCGTGCCCCCCCCCCCTCTCCCGACAAAGATATGTGTCGCGGGTTTAGCCTACTACAAGCTTGTCCCCTCCCCCTCTGCAGTTTTTACGGGGCGCCTCTAATGCCCTTCATTTGGACAGAGAACTGCTCCACAGTCAACCCCCACCCCCTCCCACCTCACCCTCGAGAGAGAGAGAGACACTTTTTCCAGGCCCCTGTCGGCTTTAATTAAACTGTCTTACCAGCACTAAACGAGCACAGCCTCCCACGGGATAATCCTAGAATCCGTCAGAAGAGAGTCCCCCCCACCCTACCCCACTCACAGAAGAAGAGAAATGTCAGCTTTCCTACTCTAATGAGCACACTTCCATCTTCAAACAATATCTTATTTTTTCCAAAACACAACAATTTATATTTACAGGAGATAATAGTCGTCGTGGAAACTTTCCCACGAAACAAAATTATCACAATAAAACGTTGGTTAGATACTTGAAATTCATCAGATAAAACATATCTAAACAACAGGGTATAATCGTAAGTTAATTATTTAAGTAGATCGCTAACTTTACTTTAAATTTTTTATTTTAAACTTTATTATTAATTACTTTCTACATGTTTTGTATTCATGATACTCAAAATATTTAATAAATGTTATTATAAATTATTATTCTACTGAATGAGACTCATTTAAAACAATATAATTAGACACATAAAAATACCATATAATTAGACTCATAAAATATAATAATTAGACACGTGCATCTTTATGATGCAGCAAGTAGATATCCACATGCCTGGAGTCCTTAAAAAGAATTAATTTTATGTCCATAAAGGTTTTAAGAAATCATTTAATCATTCATTTATAAACAAGAATCTACAGGAAATAAAGAAGGACTGAATAAATAAATATATATACACGGTGACCACATGTATTCGGCCAAGAAGATGGACAATGTCCGAAAGCGCTCGCCAACGGAGGATGGTTTGCAGATACCAATGAAGACGGAGAATAGAAGGTATGATAGTTATATATATATAAAAGGATGTGTGTATGTATGTAACGTATGGACTTTAAAACGGCTGGGTCGATTTTGATGAAATTTTCAGGGAATCCTCAGAATATTCAGGCGGATGACACTGTGAAGTCTGATTTTTGATGTTCGGTCTACGGGCGGAGGGGCGTGGCAAAATCAAATTTTTATCTTGCACCACCAATGACAATTCGAAAAAAAAGGGAACCGAGCCGAGAAAATCTCATTATTGATGAACATGCGTGTGCATTTGTTGCAAGACCCGTCTGCCCAAACATTCTCAAAACAACTTTTGAACATCGGAAATAGAAAAATTCAGATTGATCCCGCCACATTCGAGATTTTGTTCCCGCCTAACTTCTGTCAAATGCAAATAAATATCCAAGACTAACGACCTCCTATATAAATCCAAGTTGGCTGTGCGAATGTGCAATTTTGGCACCAAAAAATGATGATGTCAACAAGCTCAATGAGCAAATTTAATTAAAACTTTATCAGGGCAAATTTATCAAATTCAAATCGATCGACACAGTAATGTATGAAGAACAAGCCGTCAATTATTCCACTGAATTTTTGTAACCACTCGGAATGCCACTGCATGTATTAACATTAAAGGTTGGATCACGAGTAATTCTTATTCGCAACTTAAATGCACCAAAGTTACGCAACGGAACCAAATTGACCATCCTTGGTTTTCTTGTTACATGCTTCCCTAGTCTTTAATAATAATAATGAAATACAGGTACCCTAAAAATGGGAATTAACACCTATGCTAGGTTGTTGTATACATAGCCTATTTCATCAATAAAATTAGAAAAATATATTAAAATAGTTTTAACTAATACAATTTAGTATTAGAATATACCTACTTTAAAAATAAGTAAATAAATTTTGATAAAATAATAACAATAANTTTTTTTTAGAAAAAATATGTTCCTCCTCAACATAAGGAACAAATATAACACTAATAAAATATACTTCGCCATACATATGTAATATTGGCTAATGCAGATAAGCGGATGAAATGATTGATGGCTCATTTTTTATATAATTTTAAAGGTCTCGACTTGACTTGTAAATATAAAGTATGTATGCATATATAATATTAGTTTCAAAAGAAAGAAATTATTTCAGTTAAAAAATCTAAATGATTCACAGATTGAGTACAAAATACATACAGCATGTGATTCCGCCGGGACTCGGTCTTCTAATAAACTAATATTAAATTAAGTTAACTAACAAATAACAAAATAACCAATTATTTTCAGTCATATTAGTCTTTTCTATGTAAAATTTAAATCTGAGGCCAATTTTGTAGTCTTTTGATTTGAAAGTGGTTTTGTATGTCACACAAAACAGTTAGGAAACAAATATGAAAATAATTGTTAATTTTTTTAAGAATTATTTTTTTCAAAATGCCTGTTGATTGAGACTCGACAATATGTCCATATTTTCATTACAGACCTTTGAGAAGGTCAAAATCTAACGGAACAAAAATTACTCACAGAAATGGAAAATTTACTTTGATAAGACCAAGTAAGGACTGAATTTAAAAAATAAATTTGATTTTGTGGAAGGTTTATTTTTATCTTTTGATACTTTTGGTCAACCAATAAGCTTTAATCTGGAACATCAAAAATGGGCATCTGTTTTCCTACCGCTAAAATTCATTTGCTAACTTTTTCCTGAAAATAAAGGATATTAAAATAAGAGAATTTGTTGGGGTTGGGTCAAAGTTGATCCAAATATATACCATTTTTTTATTATCTGCAATTGTAAGCTATCTTCAGAGCTATCATTAAGGCGAGAGGGATGTGTTGTCACCTGGTTCAAATGTTCGTGACTGAACATTTATATGGGGTATTAAAAAATATGTAAATTCTAAGTTCTCCACCTTGACATATCTCTTTTAGCATTTATTAATCTTTTATTTATTTCTTACATTCTGTTAAATTAAAACATTTCGTAATTTGATTACCACAATGAATTTAAAAAAAAATGTTATTCAATGTCAATAACATGAGGAGAGAAGGTGACCGATGACACCACTCTCAAATTATTTACAGATTATGTCCCCACGAGGTCACGAGGCCATCTTCGTTTGAGTCGACGGGGAGGGTTGTAGGGGATGGAGTTGGAAGACATGGTCTGTGCTAGTGGATTAGGATGGTATGTTTGTTTACTGTGGAAAAGGGTGAAGCGGGAAGAAATGAAGTCTTGTACAAAAGAGATATTAAGATCGTGGTGAAGGGATGAATTGGATACGTAATAAGGAGCATTTGCGATTATTCGGAGGGTTTTGGGTTGAAAGGACTGGATTCTTTAGATGTTGGAAGGCTTGACGGCACTCTAGATTTCTACTCCGTAAATAGACAGATTAGTGGTAATAAGGTTTTGTAGAGCGTCAGTTTGTTTTCAATCGTAAGATTGGAGTTCTTATTCATGAGTCTGTCCGACATATCTCTATGTTATAAATTTTGATCTTTTCTGAAATTTTACATTTTCATTTTCAAGGCAATAATAACTTTTTTATTTTAGATTATTATAACTACGATTGTAATAGAAAAATAGAAATTAGCCATTAGAATTACATAGCTGAAGCCAGAGATTCAGCTGTGGCCTATACAAGGGCGGACTCTTCCACAGAATATGCCAGAATAGACATTATCAAATCCCACTTAAGTATTGCCACAGAGAGGAGGAATGCGACTGTCCCAAGGTGCTCACTGCAAATGTAAATTAATAACAAAACGATTCCTCATTTATATTCGAGCTGAGGGACTGGATGAAGTAAATGAGGCGGACGTGATCGGTATGAGGAGCGTAGAGGTCGAGGGCGCTGGCAAAAACTGCACGCGTCGGACTGTGTCCTCCAGCCGTCGTCGCCAGTCTGTGTGACATATCGAGGAATGATTGCATGCAAGCCCACTGCCCCTACGACGTATGGACCTTCATTAGCACAGACAACAGCCACGGCCGCGATTGAACTGCGTCAACCATTTCAACGCCTCATAACTGTGTCTCATAACTTCCTAAATCTGCCAAGAGAGGGCTATGAGGATCCATCGGCAACTTAATTATCTTTATGCTGGAGAAATTAGTCAGGGTTTCCACCAGGATCAGAAAAGTAATACACCCCAAAATTGTAGGGTTATTATTTTATCATTGCCGTCTTTTCGACTTAACTTTAAAGTCCTTATCAGGGCAATAGTGATGTCTGGAGAGATCTCCTAGGGAGGTTGACGATCATATCTCAGAGTACAGAGCTAAACTGAACGAAACTTAGTACTCGAAGGCCAACGAAACTCCAATCCATTAATTATCTTTAGTAGATAATTTATTCGGGTTCAGTAAAGGGTTGATCCAAAAAAAAAAAAAAAAATACAAATTGATCCAATCGGACGAGATTAAGGGAAGTTTCTACGAAAACTACTATCCATTCCAGAAAGCAAGAACAAAGCTCGGGGAATTTAATAACTTATCAGACTGGTCTTGGTAGCATAATTGGTAAATGTACCGGCCCGGATAGCAGGAGATCCAGGTTCGAGTCCTGGCTGGGACAGTTAGATTTTTTATTCTGTTCCCTTGTACTAAAAAATTGTTAAAATTTACGTGGGACTATATACCACAAAAAAATAATATTTACAAGCTCGAACAATTTCCCCCCAGAACATTTCAAAACCGGCATTACTTATATACATAAATATATAATATTA
>KZ806887.1:197501-207708 GCA_000696205.2 Oncopeltus fasciatus
AAACAATATTGACTCAAATAAAGTATTTATAAAGAAAAATTAAATAAAGAAAATGACGAGAGTCGACAAATAGCTTGACAATGTCAGCTCCTTCGAGTGTAAGACGATATATTCGTCTTTCTCGTGGGTTAGGCTCTCTTAGGGAATTGAATGAGATATCTAGCGCGTCCTGGTAGCACAATTGGTAAGTGCACCGGCCCGGATAGCAGGAGATCCAGGTTCGATTCCTGGCTGGGACAGATAGTTTTTTATATTCTATTCCCTCTCATTAATTGTTTGAAATTTACGTGGGATAAAAAAACCACAACTAACTATAATATTTACCAAGACATAGGATTGATAGGAAGGATTCTTCGACTTGTGCCACTAAAAGCCCGAGCCCAAGACCACCTCGATCAGGGAGGCTTTCATACGGGATGATGGTGCTCCCAAGAGAGGTGTCGTGTGCGAGTCACCGTCCCGCCATAAGACAGCCCAAGTCAGGAAGGCGGCCTCCGAGCCCATTGTCCACATCAAACTAGGTGTGAATTATTAATTACCCCGTCTCCTCGACAATGGTCCAGGGGGTGCCTCTAAAACTCCTCTCTGCACCCTTGATTAATTAGTTTGCGTAGAGGGCCCGCCTCTGACGGGTCTGTCTAATATCGCGCCGCCCCCGTAAGAGCGAGCCACCCCCTCCCTTGGGCACGGCCCTCCAGGAAAAATGTCTTCACCATCAATCCGAGCTGACATGGTTTTTATGGGGAAGGACGCCTCCATTCAGGGACGCAGATTCTACAGCCTTTGTTTCTTTACACAGTTTTCAAAACAAGGAGCTCCTCCTATCCTTCACTTTACTCTTAATTCTTCCTTTAATATATTAAAAAAAAAACAATATTCACTTTAACGCAATTTGTCTTCATAATTTTCAATCGAGCTATTTTTTATTTAATTATTAACTAATTATAAGTAAAAAATAATAATTTAAGAAAAAAACATTTTATTGTTCCTAATAGGTTCTAAAGAATAATAAAAATGACATCTAATGAATAATGATTTCAATTTAATTTACAGTTTACATATATATGCTTAAAAAGAGGTATAAATTAGCAAATAAATTGAATAGAGACAAACATTTGTCATTTTCTCCCCTAATTTCAAGAACATAATTCAACGATAAGTTAAACTGTTTTATTTTGTTATGGTTCGCCAAATTGTTATGACATGAGAATAATATGAAAATATGGAGGGTGGTGAAGAGAAATATTTCCGGCAGTTAATGCATTGAACTTTGCAGTCAAGGTTAATAAAATTGCAAATAGAAACTACCCGGTAAAATGGTTCTTAAGTTGAAGGAATTTTAGAAAAAAAAACAACATGATTAAATATCAACGGTAAAAATATTTGATAAGTCAAATAGTGAGGAGTTTATCAAAGAAGTCTTAGTGAAAATCTACCATAAAATTGGTTCCTTTTTGGTCAATGGAGTCACAGCTAGATACTTCAAGATCCAAACTAAGAAAAACATTACACCAAGTCCAGAGAAGCAATACTAATCTAAAGTGAAAAAATAATTATCAGTTTTACTGTTGACTAGGTTCTGACTAATTCTACTGATATGTAAATAATGAACTCCCATTAAGGAAGCAGTCAGTAGAAATGAGCTACTACAGACTGCCCTAAGGATGGGTAAGAATAAGGTACCTTTTTAGTAAACAAATATCATCATAGATCTAATAAATCCACCAGACTTTCTAAATAGTAATTAAGAGTTCCAAAAGTCTTGTCAATTAAAAACGATGTATATCATACATAGCGGAGAAATAGTCTTTAATTGAATAGCAAGAAACATAAGTTCAAGCAATTCCTCACAATTACTAGGTAAGAAGTGTATACATCTGAGATTTAGAATGATAAATCATTCTATCAAAAGCAAAGTGGAAATGTCAACATCCTAAGAGGAGGATAAGCACGGATGTTGCTTACCAGATACATCAATTAAATAATGCATCTCACCAGACCACATAAATTAAACTCAATCCATTGCCAACCTTCAAAAGAATTATTTAAACAGTTATTATTTAAAGTAAATAATTACTTTACTTTCTTCACAAAAACTAGGAAGTTGCTTAACTCCTTAAATATATCTCGCCAGACCACATAAAATAAATTCAATCTACATGTTATTCTTTGAATTATTTTGACAAAAAAATATATTAATTAGATAATTTTGCACTGCATTAGCTTATTTATTTACATTTATAGTACTAAATACGAGTTTTCATATTTTTTAAATAAGTTGATAGAAAAAAAAAGTACACTTGGTCTATAAGTGATAACTCTGAAATCATGCCAGCCCAGATGATACCACAAGTACTGATGTTCTCGTCCTACTTTAAAGACCGATTTCCTATAAAGAGTCAATTTAAAAAATAAAAAAGAACTTTATTTAATTATTATTAGATTAAATTAAAAACCTATAATAATTTCTTCCCTTTATTTACCGTTTCTTCTTCTAAGAAGAATTTTATCTAAACCGTCGAAGCCTACGTGAACATCTAACAAATTTCTTCCCTTATTTAGATATGCAAATTAATATCAAAGGTTTTGGCCACAAAATTAGAAGATTTTATATTTTCAGTTATAAATATTGAATTGAACTAAAAATAAATGATTAGATCTTACAGTTTAAATTTACATGAGACTGTTTCTCCTAACACTTAGGGATGATAAGTGAGATTTTATTTTTCACATTGATAGATATCAAAAAATTTTCTAAAATATTAATTTTCTAAAATGATAAAAAATGACCTATACTATCATTTATAAAGTTAAGATTTGGGCCTGCACACGCACACACATATTCATTTGCACCCACACCTTAGATGTTTAACAATCTAGGTAATTATGGGCTGGGAGTGTGGTAAGATAAACTGGCATAATATTATATTTTAAATATTATTAAAACTAAAGAAACTGCATTTTATTTTCATCATAATCTAGGGTTTCTGTTAATTTGCTCTATTTCATTCTCCATAGCTTTCCACATCTTCTCCACCCAGGAAAGGGCTTAAAGAAAGAAGAAAGTGTGTAAAAGGGGTCAGAAGCAGCTTTTGAGTTATTGCCAGCAGGCACATATATGTGTGTAAGCTCCTCGACCAGTAGGGCCTCACTGATTTAGAACCATAAATCATGTGCTCTAGGAGGAAAGGGGGAGAGGATGGATCTCTTTCCTCCCCCAACCACAAACACTCTCCCCAAGTCCACTCTTTATTCTCTCCACACTCCCAGTGCATCTACCCTAAGGGACTCCAACACCATTATCTCCCTGTTCCCACTATATATAATACTTTATGACAATCTAAACAGCAAGACAAACTAAAAATAAGTTAAAGAATTTATTTTATAACTGCATGTTCATGTATGTATATATATATATATATATGTGTGTGTGTGTGTGCGTGCGTGCGTGTGTGNNNTATATATTTAAGAGTACATTTATTTTAACATAACAAGTTATTAAATTAAGTAATGAATAAAAGCCTGAAACGACATTTCTGTTCTGTTGAGCTAATTAATGTTTTTGATTCATTTATTGCTTCAGCTAGTTACAAAAGTTCATAATGGGATTAAAAATGTTTACTATATACTAGAAGACAATGTTATAAAAATATACACAATAATAATAATAAAATAGGTCACTTCAATTATTTTTAATTATTTGAATAACACATAAAGCATTATTTTTTCAAACAAATATATTAATTTTATAATAAATAAATTTCAATACTTAACAAATACCACTTTCTATCACATTGAGTATAAACTGTTTTTTTTTTTGGTTTCTATAGTGAGCAGATTTCACTCAAGATTAATTTCTTTTTTAAAATATAAATAGAAATTCACTCTGAAAGTAATAATGTTTAGAAACCATTATACTCAACATTCAATTTGTTTTGTGTGTTGAGTGAAAACCATTTCAGATTTATCTATTGTTCAGAGAAAACTTCTCCATATTTATACAATGTTGACTAGAAACAATTTCATATTTTTTAAAATGTTCAGCGGACCTACAGCTAACCAGTAGAATCACGTATCAAGTAGTATAGTTTAAATATAAACTTTCTCTAACAACCTTATTTTCATAAATATGTTAACTTCCATATTTTATAGTTTCTATTTACTCTTTGGAACACACCCTTAACAATTAAGCCGAGATCACACTCTACATATCCTTAAGATAGATGAAAACACTTTCACTTTAAAGAAACATTTTTATTAGCGACATCACATTGAACAGCATATACTAATAAGTAGTACTTTTTTTTTTTTTTGCTATTCATTTTTATTTATCTTTGTAAAAGTGCACAGTAATTCAGTTACTTTTACGAAATAATTCTTATATAAGCTGAGTGAGGAATTATGTAGAAATTAATATAAATAGAATTCAAAAACAGTAAATTCTATATAATAAACATTTAATGTTAACAACAGCAGATAATACACCAACATTAATTACTTAGTAAACTAATTTTAAAGAAATATCAAATAAATATATGCATATAAATAGTATATGTAAGCTGAGCTACTTTAGAAAATTTCTTTTTGTTTTGTTTTTGGCATTTGATTTCATTTTTGGTTTTTTGAAATCATAAAGCTAATACAATGGGTTCTAGAATGGCATACAGTTTACTTTTTAGGATTTTAAGTTTTTCAATATTAAAAATAAAGTTATTTAGGGAAGGCATCACGCCCTTAGACAGAGATGGTTTTTGCTTGTTTTTAAATAAAACATGGTGTAATTTGTCTGATTGATGAGCATAAAAAATCTTTGCATTTATACCAGCAATATCAAGCTCATGGCAGTAAATTAATATTAACCACTTTTTAATAGAATACATAATGAAAGTTTATCCAATTGCATGTTGCATGGAAACCTACTTTTTTCGTGAAATAAGAGCATTTAGTAACTAACAATTTTCTGTTTCTGAATAAATTTATTTGTTGACATACATAGATTATAGAAAAATTACTGTTATTCATTTCATAGGAAACCATCATATTCTAGAAAACTGTTTTAAACTCTAAAAAGCACAAGCATTGTATCAATAGAGAAAATTTAAACAAATAGCAGTTTCTTTTACAGTCTTTACTTCTTTTAGCTAATCTGTATTAAACAAAAATCCATACAGGTGGAGAACATAATAGGACCATAATAAGACACTCAAAAATATAATAAATTATAATTAAATTACTTCTATAAAATAATAATAAAAATACACTCCTACATAATAGCATTAATTAAAAAAAATACACTCCTACATAATAGCATTAACAAAAAAAAAAAATAATAACAAGTAGGAAATTAATTCCTTAAGTCCTTAGATCATTCAATACATATTTATCCACCACACTATATTAAGTAAAACATCTTTGAGTATTTATATAAAATTCTCACTTCCTTATAAAATATCCTATAAAGCTTAAATTAAATAAACAAAAAATTATAAACTTTATCTAGCTTCCTAATAGAACTAATATTCATATTCTCATCTTTTAACAGTCTATTTTTTGAGCTGCAACACTTCCCTATTATCCTGTCCCTAACTTAATTGATAAATTAGGGGGCACTCACTAACAAAATTAACAAGTTTCTTTCTCTGTTTTACATGACATGTAAAACGGACATCTGTTACATTACATCTGTAAACCATTTTATTATAATAGATCATATTATAATTTTTTGTTTTGTTTTTTCAATCAACCTCACTTAAGCTAAGAATCTTAACTTATTCATATACACGTTATACTCTAAATATTCATCTCTAAGGATTAGATACTGATAATTCTGTAAAAATGGAAAAATAGATAGAAAAACTTCCATTGAAGTACATAATTTATAACTTTAGAAAAAAAGGTAATTATGTAAAGCTTCAAACAGGTCAGCCTTCTCCTGCTTAGTCTTTCTAATTTTTTGACAATCTTATATTTCTTCTCTATCAATAGTCTGAAATCTTGTTAAATGAGACCGCTTGAAAATTTGTTAGACCAGTTAATTTACAAGTTGCACAGTCTGAGAAACTTTTCTTCTATAACCAGCATCTTGATACACCACACAATCATCCTACATACGATTTTATATTGAAAATGACTTCAACTAGTTTCAATTCTGAACATATTGTTGGAAGTACCCCAGTAAAGATGAAGCATTTTCTTACAGAAGGTGAGCTGAAGGTTTTTGACAACAGGAAAGGAGTTATCGTGAAATTCAAGATCTTTGGCTTATTTGTCTCATTATTCTCATAATTTTCTATAATGAACTTAATCAAACCAGAATGTACTCAAAAGAAACATGAATATATTTGTGTTGAATACTGCTTACTAAAGAGTGTCTGGTCCCATCAGTTACCCATAATTGAGGAACATTCGTTCACCTTCTATTTTATAATTATTAGTATTCCTTTGATTTACTGTTTTTATATTTTTTTGTAAGTATAAAAAATAATTTTGTCAATTATATCAATGCTTATGAAATTTAGAGGAACATTTATTGATTAACTATTAATTGATTATTTACCATTCCTAGTAAATCTTGCTGGGTTCAGGAAAAATTATATTAAATTTTTACTTTTGATTTTACAACAACCACAGTATTATTAATCCAAATGATTCACTGTAATTTTCTAAAACAATTTGGAAGTCCTCATTGGGAATGTCAGATAAAGATAATTTATATTTCTGAGTCATTATGGCGATTATTTACTTGGGTCATCTTTCAATTCTGCCAATCGATGTCACTTTCTCCACTAAATCAATCAATGGCATATTTTTATTCAGGCAATAAATGTCACTATTTCAGTCAGGATTCTTCTCATTCCTTCTCATACAAATAATTAAATGACTGGCAAAACTTTTTATATACATGAATACTTTAGTAATTCCTGGAATTATAAAATGGAATTTAAAGAATTGGATAATTTTATAATTGTAATTATGCAAGTTACTTCACATACACAATATAAAAAGAAATGTGTTATTAATTTTAGAGAAATTTGGAACATATGGTCGCAGATTCTTGTGCAGAATAATGAGAATTAATAAATGTAAATAGAAATCAAAAATTAGAAAGTATAGAAAAATTAACTTACATCAGAGTACAGGTTGCAGTGTAACACTGCATTTGAGGCACCTGGAATGAAACTAGACTAGTCTGGCAACTGAACAATTCGCACTAGATGTAGAGGAAATCTATCAACTCCACAAAGGATACACCTCATACACCATTAAAAGTAGCAATTTACATCACACATAATAACGCATTGACGGTGCTTAATTATGCTGCTATATAATATTTTTTATTAATAATAGTACAGTATTATTTTTTTTAAATTAATATATTATATTATGTAGATAGGAAGAAGACAAGTATACAATAAAGTGTATCACATTCACTATAAAGTTCTATTATGACATGAGATCCAAAAGCAGGAGCCCCTTCTAATGTGTCTATCAGCCTGACACATTAAGATGTAAATAATATGACTTAACATAAGATTATGAAATCATTTTCTTCTTAAAAGAACAATCTATCATATTGATAGATAATTATAAATATTTCTATTTAGAATAGAATTTAGAATTCTCTCTTTAAAATTAGAGAACCCTTCATTTGGGGTGCTAAAATTAAGAAAGCACCAAAATATATTCTTCCTGAGCATTAATATAGTAGTGAATAGATACATCAAGTATTTTCAAACATAAAACACTATAGAGGTACAAAATTTTAAAAAATTATAAAACTTATTCAATAAATGCAAGGGAGTTAGAATTAAAAAAATCTTACTACCTCAGCCGGGACTCAAACCTGGATCTCCTGCTTTCTGTCGGAATAGATTAAAAGTGTAATGCTTGTCAGCAATAATACTTTTAAAAGTGGGAGAGAAAAAACACATCAATTGCAGACTTGTTTGATTAATTAATTAATGTAAGTATTATTTATGATATATTAAAAAAAAATGTTCATGAAGTGCATCCAATACCTCTTAGACCAACAGTTTTTGTAATACTTTAAGATTGAAATAATAAATACTAAGTGAGAGAGTGAATCAAAATTTTTTCAAATTATCAAATATATATATATCATTAAATAGCTAACCTGACAAATTTTCTCCAAGGCCTAAGAAATTCAGGAACGCAAATAACTCTGTAAGTTCCATTTGTAAAGATTGGTCTATTACGACCACTAAGTAGTGATAGAAATATTTCTTTCTGGATCACAGCCTGTTCCTTTTGAATATCTAAAGAAGCTTGATCTTGAGAAGCCATATTCTGAAAAAAAAATTGTTTAATGTTTTCTTAAACTTTGGAATCGTGGAGAATCAATTATAGAGAAAACTTAAGGAAAACTTACTTTACAGTCAGGACAAACCACAGTGTCCATGGGAAATTCAGGTGAATCAGGAAAATAGAACCTTAACTTTTTCCAAATGTTTTCAGAAACCAAACGCCGAATAGTTTCATCAGATGTAAAATTACCTAGCAATATGAAACATAAATTGAAATCATAAATAAACTTTAATAATATATGAGAAGAGTATATTAAAAATACCATGTTGGCAAATGATGTCTACATTGAATTCATCTATATCAGCATCTTCCTCATCAGACTTTAACCCATTTTTAATATCATCACTCAAATCTTTTTCTTTGTCAAGGCATTCAAGCTTTCTTTTTTTGGATTTAATTTCAATCTCTCTAGAACTGAGTCCATTGATCTCAATTGATGGTTCAGTCGTGCTTTGCCCATTAGACTCAAAGCTCGAAACTGGGGAGGATTTGCTAATAGAAGAAGAAGATGAAGAAGTTAAATTAGCTTCACAGATTGTCTTAACTATAGAATCCATTTTTTTCCAATTATTATAAAATGTATTAACAATATCACAGTTAGTTAATAGTCTATTAATTCTTGTTTCACGAATTGATGATGTGAATATGCCCTCAATATTATCAAGCATCATAAAAAATGGTAAAAAATCTGGTTTATTACTAGAGCTAGAAGGAGTATCATTAACTTCTTTAACTGCTAAGGAATTGTCACTCAAGCTATCATGTATGGGAGAAATACGTGCAGAATCAAACTGAGATAAACACCAGTTGGGTTGTGATGAAGTTTCATTGTTGAGAGCTTCATTATCTGACGGTGGACTAGGGCAGTCTTCAACCTCTCTCACTGAATCACAGTTTCCTTCCTGCTCCTCGAACAATAAAGATGCTTTCTTGCGCCAGTTCTTTAGAGACCGTTTTCCAACCCAATATCCAAATTTCCTAAAGATTGAATAAAAAAAAAAAAAACTGTAATATATATATATATAAAGCTGATTGAAAGAAAGTTTCTTTCTTCTAAGACAGTGTTAAAAAAAGTACACCAGGGTTACTCAAATAACCATAAGAACTTAAGTCTACAAATCTTTTTATTTTAATTTTAGGAAAATATTTCATCCATAAGTATCATCAACAAACAAATAATATAATATTCTGTCATAACATATTAGCCTAATCATTTAATTTTTTTTATTTATAAAAGTCAATGGATAGTTTTAATGCTTCCAATATGTTTGTATAAATTAAGACTTTTTCAGTCAAGTTTCCTGTAATAAATAATAGAAAACATTCTAATTCCGTCTTTACTAATTTCTGTATGTCCAATTAGCCTTAGTTTTTGTGGGAAAATTATTTAAGTTCTTCCATAATCTGCCACTTACACCTTCATCAGGTTCTGATACTTCTCTGTCACTTTCTTCCAAAGAAATTTCTAATTATTCTAGAATATTTGGTACAAAATCACTACAGTCACTAATAGAAACTACACTAACTAGGGTGTTTGCTTGTACAGATTTAGGATCACTCTAATTTATCTGACGGAAAAAATCAGCAAAAATCACTTGTGGAGCATGAAAAACCGGATTTTCACTCATTTTGAAAAAATAACTTCTTAAGAGAACCTGAACATGCATCAAAAGCTCATATTCTTTATATTTCCCTTCAGGAAATTTGCTAGAATATGATATAAACTAAAAAATCCAAATTGGATTAAATTAAAATTATGACAAAATATTATATTAATTGTTGAATGGTTACTGCTGATGCCCATGGGCAAACTATCTGCCAAAAATTAAAATAAATATGAATTGAGGACATGAGATCTATGGTTATTTTTATTATATATATA
>KZ806887.1:214482-231603 GCA_000696205.2 Oncopeltus fasciatus
ATATATATAAATTCTACTTAATGCAAATAACATTCTTAGAATTGAAATTCTTCTTCATCATATTATTTAGTAGCTAGTAGGTAAATTTACATTCCTTAAAGAAAATAAATAAAGCCTTCTAAACACTTAAAGTAAAAAAATCACTTGACTTTAGTATATATAAGGCTATATAAGGGTCATCAACTTAAGCATAATCAAATTCCTTAACGACTAGTTTCTTTAACTGAAACGATGAACTAACAAATATTTTCAAAAAAATTCAAATATAAACATTTATAAATAAGCAAATTATCCTGTTTCCAAACAAATGTTATTGTATTTTGAATTTTGAATGAATTGAATGTACACTATTATTTTGAAGTTTTATTTTTATATATATATATATCCTATTACTAAAAAGCATTTACAACAAAAGTACTCTCCCTTAATATAAATCTATACAAAATGGAATGGAGGTGCAAAAGGAGAATGCTTAAGTCTGAAAATGGCAATATTGCCAAAATCAATCAAATATAAATTTACTTACAAAAGGACAATGCACTATTTTTTCCTGTAATATAACCTATAATTGTGATATAGACGAATATAGGTGTGGGAGGATTTAATTATATTTGGGTGACCCATTACCCTCCTGAGTTAAAAAAGGCAAGCAAGGAACACGAAGGAAGAATGAAGTTTGTCCAGCGTAAGCCAAAAGCTTGTCTCTCAGCCGGAAAAGTTTTTATATTTATTTTATTTTTATTTTTTTTCAAGTAGCCTTTTACTCATTGATTATATAAATTATCAGCTTACTGACCAAAATACACTTATCACAAGAAAAGGCAAGTCATGTCCATAGGAGATGTAATTTTTCATCATGACAAATCAGGCATTTAATAAATAACAGATTAAAAGATATGGAAGAGAAACCCATGAACACCCACAAATAGTCCCTATTTGTCCCCCCATGACTATTTTTGTTTGAGACCTTGAAGGAATCACGAGGAGTAAAATGATTCTTAAAGAATGAAGGGGTTAAGGAGCAGGTAAGTGGCTGAAATTTGCTCACAACCTTTTTACCAACAAGGCTTATTGAAACTTCCAAATCTGTTACAAAAGAGGGTAGATTATGCAGGAGGCAAGATTGAAAAATATCTACTGTAATAATTTTAAACAACTATTATTTAATAAATTTAAATGGAGAGTATTTTACCATAGTGATTATTAGCAGATGTTATTTTTCGGTCTAGCTTGACCGAACCCCCAAAAAATAACATCTGCTAATTATTTAATAAATAATTTTTACTCTTGTTATTTGACTCATCCTCCTGAGTAATTGTATTGTATATTTAAAGTTTCCATAGTATGACCATATTATTTTAATACAATTAAAGCAGGAAGAAAGATACATAAAAAAAATTATAAACTATTCATTTTTTCACTCTCCTCAGCTACTTATTAGATATGACAGAAATTCAAATTTATTTATCATATTAAAAGTAAACTTATGGAAAAGTTGAGTGGTAGACACCCCAATTTTTTATGATAATGTTAAAAGTAAAATAATACCTTCATCATCATCTTCTGAACCAAGTTTTAATTGTTTTCCTTCAACTTTTTCAACCAATTCATCATTAAATTTATACCATGTTCCAGTGGTTTGGTCACATATATGAGCTAAAACATTAATGTTTCTATTGTTAACTAAAGGTAGCATTAAATAAATAAATTAAAAAAGATACTAATAAATAACACAAAAACTGTAACGAAAAAATATTTCTAAAAAATTAAAAGTTACATTTAAATTATGTTAAAATTATGAATTTCAAGACCCCTATGATCCGGTGCACATACTGGTTAGCACGACAGAGAAGAACAGCTGGAAAAATTAAGTTTGGTTTGGTGGAGGCAGAGAGTACCCACTGTATATTGGGAATTTAATAAATTATCTAGCTCGTCCCGGTGATGTAATGGAAACATACTGGCCCGGAAAGCAGGAGATCCAGGTTTAAGTCCTGGCTGGGACAGATAGATTTTTTATTCTATTCCCTCTCATTAATTGTTTAAAATTTACGTGGGATAATAAACCACAACTAAATTAATATTTATAAATAGTAAATTAACATTCTCTTTATATCTTTATCAGTTTTTATTCTAATCTTTATAAATTTTTTGGAAATAAATTCTAATATTTAAAAAAAACTTTTAATATTTTCCTGATTTGATAACACAAATTTATATATAAAATTTACTCATTTATTATTACTTGTTTAACACTTACTTCAATATTATGAATAATATATATCTGAGAGGAATATTATTATGCATAATAATAGATGTGATGTAAGCTAAATAATATTTTACCTGCAATAAATTTGTGTAAGCATAGATCTCTTATTTAAAATGACCCATATAATTAATAGTTAATGAACGAATTATGGAAATTATTTAAGAATGGAATATTTTAAGGTATTTCTTCAATTAAGAATGGCAAAATAACTGTTTACATGGGCATAATAATAACAAAGGTTGAAAAAGAAAGGAGAGCAGCATTCAAAATAGAGGTGCTTCACTAGATATATGGGCCAGAGAGACCAATGCAAGCAAAACAGAAACCAGAAGCTGTCAGCCTTTAACAGTGCGGATTGTATGAGCATAAAAATTGGCTGACCACAGAGGGTTGGTCCTCATGTTATAAGGATGGGACCAGACAAAATTCCAACCAAAGCCGAAAATGGAGAACTCCATGACAAAAGGTCTGCGGAGAGAAAAGAGTGAAGATGAAGACTTGTAATATGGAATATTATGATCATAGTGAAAGGTAGACTTTGAGGCATAACATGGAGAATTTGCAATTATTTCGGGTGGATAAAAAGGGGACCGATTTCAGCTTAACAATATATATTTTTTATTTTTCACATCAATTAAATGATCAATTACATGGCTCATTCTGAGCTATCTTCAGTCTAGCTATAACCAAATTATAGTTATAGAACAATGTAAAAATATAATATATCCTATATAGATACAGTTCCTTAAAATCTCTTAGACATGTTTTAATAAATATATTTTAGTTATAAACCATTCCTGGATAAATATTCATTAGTCTCATTGGTGAAACATTGTTCACCAATAGAACCAGCCAAAATTAATAACTATTATTTGGAGTATCCTTATACAGGTTACCTAATTCATGCTAATTAAAATAATTCTATTATGAATAAATGACCTGGCAGACATATTATTTCATCCAGTACAAAACACCAGTATACACCCTTTCAAATTCAATATACATTTTACACATCACATCAAGCTATACCTAGTAACAGGAATAACCCTAGTCCATGTTTATAATACAAATACTTATAATATAAATTTTTATAATAAAAAAAAACAGTAGTTNNNAAAAAACAGTAGTTTTTTAAAGTATCAATGAAAGTATGCAAACGTTTTCACTTTTACATACTATATTATAATTTTCCAGAATCCAAATAAAAATCAGGAAGAACTTTCCAGAGGGTGTTACCCTTTAACTTAAAACAAAATCATCTTATTTATTTTCAAAAATAGAATGAGAATAAGAATAGAATTAGACTATTCAAATGAAATGTAATCTAATATTCATTAGGTGAATAAAACCTATTTGAATTTATAACAAATTTCATTAAAAATGTTGAAGCCATTCTTAAGATTTAATTCATTTTTTCTAAATAATCTAACATGAAATTTAGTATTTTAGTAACATGAGTTTCTGCATACAGTTAGACATTTTATTATATATATTTACCGTTTCTTTTTCCGGTTTGGACCGTGTCAAGTTGTTGGTAGTTGCTGAGCTTTTGCATGTCATGTGATGGCTTCTTCAGGGCTGAATAGAGAATGAGAGCTGTAAAAGAGAGATTGAAAAATCCATGTTTTATACACCAGGTGGTGTATAATCCCGGCGGGGTCTGGTCCTTGGGCGAAGCCTGACTTCCCATTGGTTGATACTGTGTTCTGGCGGCTGGTCTCTGGAGTAGTCAGGTAGCTGGTCACTGACTACTCCAGAGACCAACCGCCAGAACACAGTATCAACTAATGGGAAGGCAGGCTTCGCCCAAGGACCAGACCGCGCCGGGATTATACACCACCTGGTGTATAAAACATGGTATTTATATACCACCAGGATTTTTTAAATCTCTCTTTTACAGCTCTCATTCTCTATTCAGTCCTGAAGAAGCCATCACATGATGTGCGAAAGCTCGGCAACTACCAACAACTTGACACAGTCCAACCCGGAAAAAAAAAGGTAAATACATCTGAAGACCGTCGAAGCCTACGTGAACATTTTATTATATATGTAATAAGGATTACTGCCAAACAAATCTAAAACATTAGGCAATAAAACAAAAAAAAAAAAGTTTCTATTAAAACTTTTCACATACACATGTGCTAATTACATTAGATTTAAAATATAGACAGTGCTATCTTTAGTAATCAAATTACTATCTTTAAAACATTTAAATGAAAAATGACAATTAAAGAATTTATTATGAAGTGTTTAAGGATTGAGAAAAGTATCACTCAGACAATGAAACATTATTTATTCCTTTGGTCAGTAAACATATTTAGAGCCCATTACTAAAAAAAACTGAGGCCAAAATAAGGACAGAGGACTAGATTTTAAATTTTACCTCTTGGTCTAAAGCTAAATTAAAATGAGACACATATACTTCATATACTAAGTTATTCAGCTCTAACAACCCTGATATTTTATTTCACTTTTTGATATCCTAATACTTAATAAAGTATTTAAAATTTTTACTTTTCAAGCAATTGCTTAGGGAGTACAAGTTTCGCAATAGGATATAATTATTAGATGATTTTTGTTGGGGTTTGGTCAAGGTAGATCCAAAAAAATACAAATTTTTTTAAAAAGTGTATTTTTTTTTAAATTATCTGCCGACATTTCGGCTTACATTGTAAGCCATCTTCAGGGCTATCATGAAGACGAGAAGGGACGTCCTGTTCCTAAATTCACATTTCCATGACTGAAATGTGTCAGTCATGGAAATGTGAACTTAGGGATAGGACGTCCCTTCATGATAGGCCTGAAGATGGCTTACAATCTAAGCTGAAATGTCGGCAGATCATTTTTTTTAAATTATACTTTTTTTTTTAATTTGAATTTTTTTGGATCTACCTTGATCAAATCCCAACAAAAATCATCTAATAATAATACATATGGTCAAAAACCTCTTCATTTGGGAATAGGATATAATTTTTGGATATCCTATGTAATATATTTGTAATTTTTTTATCACTATTGCAATGGTTAATTAGTAGAAATCAAGAAAAAATTAGCCCACTTGAAGAAAAATATTTCAACTAAATCCTAATTTTATTTTATTTATAATCACAAATTACAATGCCATAAAGTAATAATTAACAAAATTAAAATATTTTTTACTTACCAACATAATGTCCAGAATTGGCACTAGGGCCCTTATGAATCAACACTGCTGTTAAATTGTACATGACTGGTTTCTTTTCATACTCTGGAATGTTTAGATACTGACTCATATCTAATGTGTCAGGAAATTGTAGTGAAGAAGTAATTTTTTTCTTATAACCCTTTTGCCTAAAATATTAGATAAATATTTAGATATATTAAACAGTAATTATACCAATGAAAACATAAGAGATAGCTTTCATGTAACTATTCAAATGGAGAGTTTTTGACCGTAGAGATTATTAGAAGATGTTTTATTTTTTGGGGTTCGGTCAAGGTAGATACGAAAAATACAATTTAAAAAATACTCATTTTTTAAATTGTATTTTTTGGATCCTCCTTTACTGAACCTCAATAAATAAAACATCTACTAGTAATAACTACTTATTATGAGTTATTATGATACATTATGACTATCTATATGAGAGTTTACCTCACAGTCAACTACTAAATAAAAATTGAAAACACATTTTGTAGACAAGGAAGGCATTTAAATGATCATATTTATTTATTTAAAGGTCATTAATTTTTTTAAATAAAACCAAGGGTAATGGCTCCAGCTAATTTAGGAAAAATCAAAAAGTAATACACTAAAGCTTTAATGCACTACTTAATAGCTATTTTATTGAAATTTATGGTAGCCCATTCCAAGTAAGCAATCTCAAGAAAATTTTGCAATTTCATTAGCTTATACCAAGCGTTCTTAATTCCTCTAGCTAATATTAAGTTAGCATTCTATTTAGAATTTATTAAGAAAATTCCATGGTGACGTCAAGTAGATGACGAGCACTGATAATGAATTGGATTTTATCCTTCCTGAACCTAAGCCTAATTCCTAAAAAGCTTGATCCTGAATCCTAGAAGGATGAATTAAAGTTTGAACCAATTTGGAGATAGTTAGTTACTTGACCATCAACAATTTATGAGAAAGGATTAATAGTCCTTATTTATTAATAGTCTAATAGACTATGTGAATACAAATTGTGGAGTGATCTATTTTAATAATTTTAACTTTAAGAGGAAGGATTGGTCTGGGATTTAGTCTTCTGATTTGAATAAATAAAAACTAAAACATTTTTATGAGTCTATTTATGAGCAGGCCACAGTTTTAACTATTTGTAAATTTTGTAAATAGTAGTCACAATTTTTTTTTTTTTTTTTTTTTTTTTTTTTTTTTTTTTTTTTTTTGACAAGTGGTCCTTTACAAGTGTCTGACCTAAGATCAACTCAGTCATAAGATCAATGGATTTAAATGCCCTATGAAATCCTCCACAGACAAAGATTTAATTCACTTTAAAAACCCTAGGGCCATCTGCTGAAACTGAATTTGTCACTAATTTATAGAGAAATTAAATTTATCTTAAGCCCCTGACCTAACTATTTCCATGTCACAAAATAGTTCTATATAACATCTAAGATGACCATGGGTATCAATGAGAAAAGATTACAGTATCGTATGGGATGAAAACAAGAGATTTCGTTCCTTTACTCATATAAACAGTATTAACTATGCTGGTTCCCTTGATTCGATGATAATTTATACATAGGAGGAGTTTGTCCTACAAAGTTCAATTTCTTAAATGCAAAAATTGTTCTTAACCACAACCTGAGACATATAATACAATATGATTATATTATGTTAGCTATATAATATAATATGATTATATAATCGAGCTAAAAGATATAGCTTTTTAAAGGCCATGTAAGCATGAATTTTCATATCTTTAATTGGCACTTGCAATAGACTTACAAATAGAGATGAACTAACTATCAATTAATGTATTTATAGAAAAAAATGAACTTACCGATCATAAATGAAGCGCATTAATTGTAAATTAAGGACAGAAGGAATCTTTTGTAAATTTATAAATCTAGTTGCTTCTTGCTTACCACTACAAAAACTACAAAAATACATATTATCACCCTCTAGTTTCTCTTCCTTAAGAAACTCATTTATGCTCTCATGAAGTGTTTTATGGCCTTTGACATTCAAAACTAGCTCATAAAACATAGAAGGGCTAACAGAAACATTTTGACACTTAGAGCACCTGAAAGATACCAACACACATCATATATCAGTAATGCTTTGTGTTTATTAAATATTTAACAAAAATATTAAAACATTACCTAGTGATATAAGAGTATTCTCCACAAAAATAATCTTTAATGAAGTTCTTTACTTTTACATTTGATTGCTGGTTTAATGAATCTTCTAATAAAGAAAATAAAAGTTTAGAAAATTCCTGAAAAAAAATATGAAAAATAAATCTTCAAATTTTTGTTTGTTGTGAAAATTATAGCTTCCATTCATATCAAGCTTTTATATATTGTATGAAACATATATTTAAAGAAATACATATATTTATATATTAAAAGAAAAATATAAACGTAACACCTAAATATAACACCTATCACCCAGTAATGAACAATACAGAGAATGACCAGTTACAATATCAATCAAAATTACTGGGAAAGTTAAATAAGGCTATTATGTATGTAACTATTAGCTGAAACTACTGAAAGAAAAATTTATCCTCCCAGTACATTTTTAGCAGATTTCATTCTATTCAAAAGCTTGAAACCAAGAGGTGACTCGAGAATTTCATCAGGTCTTCACTAATCTTACTTTGGAGAAGCTAAATTTATGGTGATGATATGATTTATAATTTATGTACCTATGGCTTTCTCAACCATTTTGTATCAATAATCACCCTCCTCCCTGTAGGTGAATACCACTAAGAATAGTACATTTTTTTTATTTTCTGTTTCTATGGTAAATTATTAGCTATGGTGATTCTCATTAAATTTGTTGACTATATTATTAGTTTCATTAATAGGTATGCTTAAACATGAATAATAAATAAACATAGAAAAGGAATATCATGTAAATTTAGAGAGAGATGTTTCAATAAGGTCTAACAATTCCAAGTGTTAGGAGGGCTCTTGTATTTTTAAATATAGAAACCATATTCAGTATTTAAGCATTTCATTGCAAACCCTTGAAGGAATTCAGCATTGGTTGAAATAGGATGACAACAAAATGAAGTTGGGCTTTAGAAGAAAACCAAAATTTATAAATATCATAATGTCTTATTAGTCATTTGAGTTACAAAGAAGTTGATAGAAAAAATAGGTGAAAATATAAATTTCTAATATTTATGAAGAATCATTAATTTAGAATTAAATCTATGAATGTAACTATGATGGGTGAGCACTTCCCCCTTCTAACTTCCCCACTAATCTAGACCAATTTAGTGGCCATACCTTTTAAACTTATTGTTCTATCTGGCTTTTAAATTAACTTTCCTCATTTGCTCTTATTTATATCCATCTTTAATGTAAAATGGGAATTTTTTTTAGATTATGCAGTTCCTGCATGACAGACTTTTTTTTTTTACATTTCACTATTTTTACTATTTGACAAAGGTCAAACCAACTCCATATAATTATCTGCATAAATAATGCACTGAATACTCACAGCATAGTGGGCTACAAATAAAATGTATTCAGGATTACAGTCGAAAGGAAAACTTCAACTGTTAGGTTCTCTAAATAGTTTTGTGTGTTTTAATTTTCCTGAACAGGCTTCAGGGGCCGTTATTCACAAGCCTATAAACTTTTGGTCTTGAAACATTAAGCTGTCATCACTCATTGATACAAATTCAAGTGTACATTATGTACACGTGTGTAAGCGTACTCTTAAGATTCCTCCTAGGATCTTACATTCAAAAACAGCTGTTTCTTTTTCTTATGAGTTAGTAAAATTTCATGTATCTGCTCCACAAGTTATTACTGGCCTGCTAAGAGACTTGTAAAGAGGGCTCTGGTAAAAATTGGGGCTTCTGAAATGCTACATTAGTCTTAACTAATGCTATTGGCTAAAGGTTAATAATAATTTAAGAACATCTGCCCTTACTAACTTATAAATAAATAAAAAGAAAAGATAAATCTACTTATAACAAATTAACAAATATGTACAAATAAATTAATTGTGCTTATTTACATAGGGGCTTCAAAATAACTTGTTGATTACTATCACTTATCACTCAACTGTTATCGACACTGGAAAGGCTACAACCAGCAAAACACCCTGAGGCACCCAATCTGACATGGAAATTAATACTGGCTGAGACTAACTTACCACTGACTCGGGGAGCCACTGGTGAGCTGTTTTAATAATCATTTTTAGAGTCTAATAGTTATTTCCATGTAAAACAAATTCCCTTTTAGCAAGGAAGCATCTGGCGTCCTTCAATTGACCCCTTCCTGTACAGGCCTGGCCCTCTAGTCACATACTTTCCTAGTCTTTAACAATAAAATCTGTGGCACAGTGGTTCATTTCAATAGAGATTTGGTCACTACTACTAGTCTGAAGTATGTCCACTGGTTTTCACTTTCAAAGGTGAAGAATCCACCAGTTACTCTTGTTGATCATCAGTCCAAATATGTTTATTAAGTCCGAAGTAGGCTACTGCCTCCATTACTAGAAGAAATGCTTCTTCAAGATATTGAAGGGCCCGAAAACTATATAGTAGGCATAACTTTTAACTACTTTCTCCAGTGCCAGATTAAGCAGAAGATAATCAAAAGAGTGGAAGAGTTTTTATACTTAGGCCCCATAGACCTGAACTAAGATAGGATTGCATTTGACAATATTGGCAATGATCTCGTTCTTCAGAGTACTCTAAAACTAATGGATGCATATGACAGAAATGACAGATGGTTGATGCTAGAGCAGCCAAGACACAACTTGAATTCAAAAACAAGGATCAGTCAAAACCTGGTGAACCTATAGAGGCAAATAATAACCACTAAAAGACAATAAATCTATTAGTACACAAGTTCGAATAAAAATTTTAAAAGCCTAAATCTTAAGAAAAAAAACACCTTTGTAGTTAAGGGCTGATATCTCTATAATTAACACTTGTATGGTTAGATACAAAAAAAGAAATAATAAGAAAATTTAATAAAGAATATAAATGGGTGACTGTATATAGTATAATGAAAATGGGTGTAGAGGTTGAGTTTGAATAATAGAGAACTGCAAATACCTGATTTAAAAAATATAATAAATTCTATACTGCTTGAAGAGGCAATGATAATTGCCTTAATAAACAACATATTTAAGTGTTAGTAAATGAAAATACAATTATATAATGGATGAGAACTTTCTAACAGTATAGGAAAACAGAATAAAAATATTAAATTTAATTGAAGAACATGGTGAATTTGAGAGAAGGCTATTATGAAGAGGTTTGAAGTTGATGTTGCTGATTTTTATTGATAGCTTCATTAAATTTGGAAGTGAAATTACAAGAGCATGTGCTTGTACTGTTTTATCTTGGCTTACAGCTCTCATCTTAGTACTATTTTGAGCATTTTTGATGTTTCACTTCAATCACCAACTACACAGTCCAGCCAGCTGCTAGTGGCTTATTCCTCCATGAGTAAGAAAATTTTCTCAGTAAGCCAACAAACATTGTCACTAAACAAGCATGGCTAAGCTCATGCCTTAAAGCTATGGAGTCGATTCTAGCTATGGTCCCATACCCCATATTGGCACCTACACGTATACAAAAAGAGTTCCTTAAAATATTAATATTAGAGGAAAGAAACTAGAATTTCTTCAATAAATGCTTTCATTATCTTTTAATAGAACTTCAAACTTTCAAATAGATGTTTCCCATAAATACTGATTCATGGACATGTTTGAAATGACGGAAAAGGACACATGTTTTAAATCTGGTCCAGTAACATGTATTCTCCTACACTCTTAACATTCCATCTTTATTTCATAGCTCACTTGAAATCTCATGTACATTTTAAGAACTTCATTTATAAAGATTTTCATCACATATTTTGATTAAAATAACACTGGGCTATGAATCTGATTTTTCTTCATTTTCTTTCTCGAAGAAAATTAAATGTTTATTAATACCCTCAACTTTACATACAAATAATTTATGAAATAATAAAGTTACCTGAGCATCTTGCTGTAATGATGGCTCCAAGTCTAAAGATTTAATGAAATCTAAAGGGTCAATTGATTTTCTTTTCCCAAATTGCATCAAGCCAAACAAAAATTGCAGCTGGCCAACAACTGAAAGAGGACATTTTGATGAACCAATTTCATCTTTAATTCCATCCAATTCTACAGGGTCTTCTAAAGGGTTCCATGTAAATATAGCTCTCCTTAAAAATAGGAAGGATGCAATAAGTGAAAATCTAAGAGGATAGACACATGACTAGCAACAAATAAATGATAAATAGAAAACAAAACATGACCCCACTATAAAATAAAACAAAAAAATAATAAAATGATATCCTACCACTTGCCCATTAGTTACTTAATTTTCTTTCTATTATTCATTTACTTGAGCATTAGACTTTAGGTTAAATTATAGACTATTAAGTTAAATGTGATTTGAATCTTAAAATGTACAAGATGATCAGAACATGGCTTGATCAAGATTCCACCAAATGACTATAAAAATTAGAAGTTAAAAAGAAGTGCAATTTTTCATTAACAGATAGATAATGATAATCTTTTGATTCTGATTTCTGCATGGGATGCAATATCAAGACTCAAACAGTCCATTTAACTATTTTCAATAAAAAAGACAAAGAGTCCAAAATAAGTTAAAAATATAACATCAACAGATTGAGTTGCTACTCATGTACATTTTGTGGAAACCCACCTTTAGTACAAGTAATAACATATTTCTTAACAAATTTTGTTCATTGGGTCCATTCTGTCATAGGTGACAAAAACAAAATCCCCTAAAATATTATCAAGAAAAACATAACACTAAACCTGCAATCCTGGCATTGCGGGTTCAAATCCCACCCTTGACAAGCTTTTATCAAAAATAAAAGCCTGTCCTGAGCCATGGATGATTAAAATAGGATGGCAACCGTAGATAGCCCCTCCCTCTGTGACCAAGTGGTTGAAAGGAAGGCTAACACTTATTAAAACAATGGAATCCATTTTATTTAAAACACTCCTTATGCCATAAGGGGTCACGTTTGAAATGACATATAATACCATATCATAAAATAAATACTAAACCATTCACACATCACTATAAAATTCTCACTCTTTTTGTCACAATAGATTCAACAACTAAATTCCATATTAGATACTAAACTTGCAAATAATTTTTTCAATGAATTTTGCTCCATACACATCCCTTATTATTCTAGTACCCCTTATATAATTTAATACCATATTAAATTCACTTAGCACACACTCAGTTAATGGTTGACATATTTGGCTACTTGACACACCTCCTTTCAGCATGAGAAGGTTTTTTTTGGTTATTTATAAATATAAAAAATTTTTGAAATGAGTTCTTTGAGGTTTTTAACATATTTATCAATGGGGGAAAACCCAGTGTTGATTATGTTTAGCTATATCAAAATTAGTTATTTTGAGAATTTAACATCTGTAGTACTTTTTGGAAATCTAAAGGGTCAATAATTCATAAGGTAAATTACTGATAAAAGTGAAGCTTATACATAAAATTTCATTCAAATGAGTTCAGTAATTTAAGGTCAAAATATCTTATAATTTTACTACAGTAGGTTAGCTATGAATTAAATCTAATAAAAATTGCATGATAATTAAATTTTCTAATAATTTTATTCTCCAACTAGTTTCTTTATTTTATAATAACAAAAATAAACAAATAAAATGAAAATAGCATAAAATACGTTGAAAAAATTATCTGTTGAGTTCATCTTTAGGAGAAATTTACTAAAACAGATTTTCTCAAAATCTTTCATTCGTATTAACAATATCTCATCTGTACTTTCTTTATAAAGACACTTTGATTTTTTCTGTTAATTTAAATAAATTGCTGCAATAATTCTGTTAATTCATCAACTAGTTTCAGGCATGTTTTACAATATTCTCGGAGACTTCAACGGTCTAAGTCAATAATCATATTTTCTTCTTCCGGTTTGGACCAAAAAAAAAAATAAATAAATAAAATGACACAGTCCAAACCAGAAAAAGAAAATATAAATATGTTTTATAATCTTGCTGATATTGGTTCACTTATTACGCCAAAACTACTAATGACCAAAACTAAATATATAAAATCTCAAATTCTCATTTCTTAAATGTACAATTTATTCATTCAGACTATTCGTAAATAATACTCTTGCAATTAAAACGTTTTGTTGATTATGCTAAATTTTGTGGTTAAATGATTTAATTAAGTAAAGAATATCCTTATGAATACGATTGCAAAAAAATAAAAGTTCAAAGTGATAGGTTCACTCTCGTTTTGTTATACAGTATTTGCAGAAGAAGAAATAAAAGGCAGTCAGCTAATTTCTATGGATTTTGCAATAGACTACTAACCCATAAATAGTCTTTTTTTTTTTTTTTTTAATCAACTTTTATTTATTTATTACATTCTGTTAAATAAAAACATTTTGTAATTTGATTACATTGAAGAGTAAAAATTAAATTAAATGACAATTGCATGAGGAATTATTCACAGACTATGTCTTGTGTTATATTGCATATCTTGGGTGAAGAAATCCTTTTAAATTATTTTTATAATTTAGGAAAAATTTTTTAAAAAATCTGAAAATTATTATTCCTAGATTCTGTAAATTTGGCTATGCAATTGGAAATGCCCTTATACCATATTCATGTAATACATGTTATACTACTCGTAAAAAGAGTAGTTTTAGGTTTATTTCCATAAATAAATAATCAAAATGTCCAATAGAAAAAAAAATTGTAAAACTTGTGTAAGCCCTTGTGCTTTGAAGACTGGATGGTTTACACTATCTATAACATGCCGGAATCCATCTCAATGGTCTTGCTCGACTCTTGTTCTATTCTGGTAAGAACTACTCTCTATAGGATATCTCATTTTCATTTATTTTATTTTCCGATCAAGTCTATAATTATTCTTTGGACTAGTTGGACCTTGAATACCCCAACCTAAATTTTCATTGGTACAAAATGCCCTTTGCACAAAATTAAGTCTTTAAAAGTAGAGAATTTGTTGGGGTTCAGTCAAAGTCTTTAGATTGACAGACCGATACATTAACTTCCATTACAATAAGCCACTGATCACATTAGTCACTCTGAAGATTTGCAAGATAAGCGCGTTTTAAATTTTTACTATTTTTTTACAGATCATTTTCATTTCCTTTGTAAAAGAATAAAGCACTCTTCCCACGATAGAGACTGTGCAATTGCAGAATAACATATTTTTCAAACTTGCAAGTTGCCTCTGTGTCCTGCTGTAAGCTTTTACAAAACTTCTTGCTACATTCTATGGAACATATGGAAAATGTAAGAAAATGAGTTATGTTTAAATGAAATTTTATATTTTCTTTAAGATTATTTATATTGTGGCTGAAATCAATATTAGCTTTTTTTTTTCTTTCTTTTTTTTAATATACAGAGAATTAACTATGATAAAGTAAATAATGACATTTATTTACAACATCTTTGAACAAACATGATTAATCTGCTAGTAATGCATATAATAAAACCAGTTCTCTTAATGGCATGAAGTAACAAGACATACTATTCTGTTAATTTGTATTATGGTGGTTAATGAATTACAAGATGAACTACAAGTGCCCAGAAGATTATAAGAGGAGTATGGGAGCAATCAACTGGTTAATTATAAGAAACACGGGATAAAAATAAATAAATAAAAGAACTATAGCATAATCTATTATTGCCCTCACTGTTTATAAGAATTAGCCACTATTAGTTTAATTTTTTTTATAAAGTTTTACACAATAAATATGTTCTTAAATGTAGACAAGATGTTAACTTTACTTAAATTTAGTAAAAATATATTCTAATATTAGGGTAATATAAATTACTAATTAATAAACTCAGATTTTATAAAGGGACATTGAGAAAATCTTACTTACTAAATTAATACATATTAATTAAATAAAAAAGTACCTGAATGCTAAATTATGAAATAACAATTGGACAAGACTATTTACATAACAAGTAGCACCTAAGTTTTTAAGTCCAACAAATGTACCAGGAGGTCTTATTTGTAAATCTTGGTCTTCATCTTCACACTCATTAACATTTTTATTCAGCCATCTAGACTCTCCTAATCCAGAAAGGCAGTAAGGGTTACCTCGACAATTCCGCCTGGGGAAATAAATAGTAATAGGAATTTAAATTATAAATAATTCTTTTCACAATTATTCATAAATGTGATTTGCATAAAACACATATTTCAATAGAAATTTACAGATTTTTAATCTCAATTTAAAGATTTAAGTGGCTTCCATCATTTGAAGATAACGGGAATAACTTATGGAGTTATCTATAATAAAACAAAGTGAGAACTCAAGCTGAGGGTTGGAGCTGGTTCGACAAGCTCAAGCAGAAAGTCAGCTGATGTTTTATCCATCAGAGATACCTCATTTAAATTCTCAGTGATCTCTAACTCCAAAAACTGATAGTAAGGAAGACTTAGGTAGACTAAGCTATCTAATAAGTAACAATAATCTAAGCAATTCAAAATTATTAATAAATTTAATTCAACCACATTTACTTTGAAGTTAATTGATTATAAATATTATTTAACGGTGTTATCAGCAAACATAAATAAATATGAAATAACAATAAAATAAGGTTTTCACATACATATTTAAAATTTATAAAATATATCCATTTCACTAGCTTAAGATAAAAGTCAATATCATAATGCAATTTCTATTTTTGTTAAAAAAAACATACTATAGTACAAAATTTAGTTTAAATTGCAAGTATAAACACTTGCATAAACCTTGCATAAGGAAGAACTGCAAAGCTTTAAAAAAGTATAAGTACAGGAGCTTCTTTTCATAATAAGAACACAATTAACTTCGAAAAAAATTAATATATGAATTATTTTATTAGGAGTATTCTATTATTAATAACAACATACATTTTGCTAAAAGTTAAAACATAAATTTGAAATTCCTTACACTGATCCTTATGGATTGAATACCTATCTACAAAAAAACATCCTGCTCTATTCAGAACAAGAAATTCACAGAATATAATAGTGATCCCTCAAAAAAAAAAAAAAAAAAAAAAAAAAAAGATCCCTCAAAAAAAAAAAAAAAAAAAAAAAAAAAAAAAAGTGGGTACTATGAAAAAGTAGAACATTACTTATTTTGAAAATGGCAGTGAAGGTCAATTATTACAATCAACAAGGGTACAGTAGTAGTAAAAAAAAAAAAGCTATCACTTTGTGATTACGACCTTAAGTTCTAGGTCGAAAAAAGGTTAAGACAATTCTAAACTAATAATTCTGCTCATAGACTTAAATTGAAATTCATTTTGGATAAAGAGTAAGACAGAAGTAAAAAGTCAGCTATACATGAAAAAATTAATATTTTTGGGAGGACAAAGAAAGTAATTAGTGGGTAAATAAAACCATTCTAATATTTGTAGAATGTTAATGCTACTAACTAATATATTCATAATTAGTTACAAATGAAACTAATTATGAATAAATTAACACTGAGTATATACACTATTCATAAAAAAGATGTTGCAAATTAAAAATGGAAAAGGTCAACATGTGAAACCTGTTTTTAAAAAATCATTTATCCATTGAGAACTTTATTTTTATAAGTTATTTATAAAATAATATAAG